>CAVNYN010211569.1:0-72522 GCA_963692815.1 Nyctanthes arbor-tristis | reverse complement strand
ATACACAAGTGGTACAAGTGAGTTGAGAGAAAAATTAGTGAGTCTAGCACCTTGAAGAGTTTTCTTGTAACTCTTTGTGGTTTGTTCAAAGGGTAGAAAATTAGGTGTGGTAAAACTCGGGGTGCCACTTGGGTCGGGTCAGAGAGTCTTGTGAAGAAAAATAGTAGCCTAGCGTCTTGGGATTTCTTGTGTTGTTTGCTGGCTAGGCAAAAGGTAGAAATTGGTAGATGCGGTAAAGCTTGGTATATTTTTCTTGTAATACTTGGAAGATGGGTTTTGACGAGTGAAAATTCTGTATGGTTGTAGCGACTTTAATCATATAGTGGAAAGCTTTGACAGTTCGTTAAATTCATCTTCGTCTTTTATTTTTCTTGTCTCAAATAAATTTCTTGAACAACGGTCCTGCGGGCGTAATTGGGGAATTTACATTAATTCCTAACAATTAGTACAGTTGACTAGGATCAAATTTTTGGATGTTGGGAGCAAGGATGAGGATTTTATCATGTAATGGAAAATAGTTTCTCTACCAATATAATATATGATTTGTTCCCTTTGTTTGGCCATTGTAACTTGGACAAATATTCAACTAAATCAAGTTTTGAGTTCTATAATATAAATATATGACATGATTCATATAGACAATCAAAAATTGGTAAAAAATAAATAAATAAATAAACATCTATTTTTTTTACATCATTGCAATAGCTAAATGTTTATAATTTAATTCACGTTATGAATCTTGGTTGCCGCACTAAAACCGAACAATAGCCCAATTCCATAAACCATGTACATGTTTATTTATTAATTTACAATATATTGTGACAATAATAATAAATGTTACTATATTTAACATAGGTGTAATTTAACATTTATTTGGAAGGAACTCATTTTAGGTTTATATACTCTTATTGTGTAGGATGATGGGATACTTTTTTTTTTTTTTCTTTTTTATCATTGGCATATCATTGGCATATATTTGTTATATATAAATTATTTTCTTTTATAAATATAAGAAGACATGGAAATCATATAGTCAAGGCAAAAATTGTCTGGTACAAATGTAAGACAATTTTTTCTACCCCAAAGATGACTTTGACTACATCTGAACCTAAGATGCCTTTTACATTTCAAATGAGAAAATTTCCTTTGATAGTGTCCTATGCAATACTATCAACAAAAGTCAAAGGCCATCACTCTCGCACGTTGGCATTTATTCGAGAAAACAATATTGAGTGTTGTGAATCAAAATCAATTGAGGATCATAATTTGTGACAAATAAGTCCACAGAAGCAATTCAACTGTGAATGTAATCTTCAAGAAAGCTTTGAACAATTTGATTTTTTCTTTTAGATATATAATAAAGGGATTGTAAGATAGAGGAATCAAATCATTGACCAAAAATTTAGAAAGTCAACTAAAATGTCATTAAACTACAATAGGTACATGGGTCTTGGCTCAACACTAATAGAATGAGTTAATTAGAATCTTATGTTTCATTTTTTTTAATCATTTTCAGTTTTGGAGTGTTTTTAAATTATTACAAATTTTTAATGTGTTTTTTTAATATGACCTATTAATGCAAATTTGATGGTGACTACTACTTCAACTTAAAATGTAGAGTATTGAAAATATTTCTGCTCGTGCAATGCACGGGTGAAACACTAGTAACTTTTTATAAAATCAACGGTGCTGTAACGTCAATTTCTGTTAATATACAAAGTGACTCACAATTATTATTGTACAAAACAATCAGCATAAAGGAGTTTCTTCAACGGTTAAGAAAAAATAAAAATAAATAAAATAAAATAAAATAAATTTGTCTTTAGGAACGATTACATTTAAATAGATTACCAAGATGCAGAGAAGTTTTTGGTTCTTGAATCTTGAGAATATGTAAAATGTCTCTTCCGATCTAACAAAAATCATTTTACTTTAAAAGAAAAGTAACACACTCAGACATGCTAGAGCAAAAGAATTATGTAAATTATATGTCTACACAGACTGCCCTGCTCTTTCCGGTTGAAAATATGCTCAATCACTGCAGATATACATGCCAACTGCCCAATAAATCCATCTGCCAAATGACAATATTTTGAATACATGTATCAATTGGTATGTAGAGTATCATAGCATTTAAGAATTGAAGTGAACCATAAACTTTCAGAGGCAATGAGAGCTTATCACTGCTCTCTTCCTGATGAACTTGATTTTTGTGAAAATTTTTGCCACCTTTGTTTGTTCCTTTTCAAGGAATCCATATTCTGCGAAAACTTGGTGAGTCCTTGTCTCAGAGCTCCTAGATTTACGCCATTACCAACCAGGATGCTTGTCACACCCATTTTAGAGACCTAAGAAGGACACAATGAGGACCAGTGAAAAGAATAATGCATGCACGAAAATGACACGTTACTTGTATGGACTGTACATTAGGCATTCTACATATGCATTTGGTCACCAAAAGATAAGGGCATATGGATTATTATTCATGGGAGTGCATTCTATAAGACAACGATCGATCGATTAAAGGCATGAAATCAGCATAGTTCATTTCTTCTACACGGTGGAAACCTGCGATCGAGAGTCGAATAACTCTCAAATTGAGGGGTTTAATGTCTGCATTTCCTTGTTCCTGAGTTCATTTGCTAAATACTGCTCCTATAATTAGACCTTGGGCTCAATCCCCTAACATCATACACGCCTAACTTCACATGCACGTGGAGGAGGAAAAAGTAGAAATAAAAATAATAAATAATAATTTAAGAAACAGTTCAAAGGAAAGAGATCCTACTGCTTCAATGTTTCGATCCTCATCATCGAAAAAGAGCATTTCATTGTATGGAATTCCAGTCCTCTGATTAATTCTTTGAAAATGTTCAGTCTTGTGGGTCCAACTCGAAAATATCTCCTGGAATATTAAAGCTCTGAGATAAATATCTATAAGGTTAAAGGCACTTTCTAGAATATATTTATTAGACAAGATGTCCATGAGAAGAACACAATAGAAAGTTAAGATGCATGTGTGGCCATTCTATAATGATGAAGATAAATATGCAAACATACAAGTCGCAATTGGAAACAACTTAAAATAGACAGTTAAGGTAGTGGCCCCACGTCCTGCATCAACCCAAAGACGTCTCTTCACAATATGGTCCTATCCAAGTAAATCAGGTTAGAAGAAAGAAAAATAGATCAAAGTTAATGTGACTTAATGTGTTTGCAAACAATTGAATGCACTGTATCTTCCAGTAGGCATAGGATGGCTCAAAGGAGCCGGCCAGAGCATTCATGCAGCTATTCCCCCAATACAATGGAAACAAGGTTTAGTTTGTTGTTATTGATTTAGATTCAATGATGACTGAACATAGTAATTTACACAACTGCTACAAACAGTTTAAATATTCACGGTATGCCATCTGCAAATCAAACTTGTGATTCAGTATTCAAGACTTATGAATTGTCTAAAGCATTTTTCCTTGCATAACAGCAAAGAGAAAACACAATGTAACAGGATTAAAAAATGAAAACCTATGGGTTACCTTAGTTACAAAGATTGATTTTATCCCCAATTTATCCAAAAATGTGTTGGCTATATCCGGAGTTGGTGATCTTGAGGCGACGGCAAGATTTACACCCTTGTCCTTGAGTGCATATACTATTCCTTTTGCATGAGGATACAGTGACGGCATTTCACGCTTAGAGCGGCATTCACTGCAAATATGTAAGCATGACATGAAATATCACCAAGTATACTCAAGATACCTTCAAGCAACTACTAGCAGAGGACGAGGCCAAAAAAAAAAAAAGGCAGGATGCCAAGGATATTATGTTGTTGTGATGAATCCAAAAAATTATAAAAACAGAGAAAATAATATTGGTGCAAAACAATGATCACAGATGCCATTATGCCTATAAATTAATGTTTATGCATATTCTTTACAACATGCCAAATTATTGTTATCAATTCAACAAACTCCGCGGAAGTATAGGCAGGATATAATTGACAAAAGACATTAGGATGCAACTCTATAATGGTTCCAGAATGCAGCACATTCCATACCAAGCCACCCCCCGTGCTTGTAGTATGGGCTTTACTGTGGAGGCTCATTCTAATATGGATACAGATGAGCAAAAAAACTATAAATCAAAAATGGATGTACCAATTTCTTGTGTGCAATGAGATAATGTCTGTTCAAACAGAAGAGAAAGTCCAGAATATTTGCTGGATCCCCGAGAAATATAAAATGGATTAACATAAGAGTATTCTCAGATTTTGGAAAAAAATGGGCTCATATTACCCAATACATAAATTTAATCTCCTAACTTGTTTTACTGCAGGAAGAAATAAATCCCCAAATAACAATTGGACAGATGAAACCCCAAACCTTTACCTCCCTCCCCCACAAAACTACCATTTCAGGCCCATCTTCAAATTGCCTTGTTTACATGTTTGCCTCTATGGGTAGAGGCGATAGATCGGAAACAGCGTCGTACAAAAAGAAAGCAAAAGAACACTAGGACTAGTAGTAGAAAGTATCAATTCATACACAATACTTGGAAAAGAATAACGTTCGAACAATAACCCCAATAGGAACATGGGTATGCAATAGAGACCGATCATTTCATTTCATCCAAGAAAATTCAAAAACTTGGGTCAATTTGCTAAACATGAAGGGGGAAAATCAATTTATCAGTCGACAATTGCAGGAGGAAGTTACCAGTAGAAAGGCCAGAGTGTGTAATCGAGATCAAAGACGACAAGACGAGGCAGTACTTGGAAGAGACCCATAATCTCCATAGCCTCGTTCTTCACCCCCTCCTCTCCAATCTCCGCCCGCCTTGTGATTCGTTTATTCAAGGCTATCTTTCCTTATTGAGTTGGAATATGTCGTTTTCAAACAATTGCACTGTTGATCCCAATGTATTTAACTTCTTCCTTTAGTAGTCCATTATCAATCAATCTTTGTAACATCGGCCACCCGATTCCTATGGCCGTGATCGATAATCTAATTATATATGCATGAGCAATTCTAGAGATATATGTAAAAGTGATATTATTATATGACATTTTTATGTGTCACACATTTATTGAGTTATGATCACATGACTACTTTTTCATTACCCAATGAATATATGCTACGTGAGAATGTCACATAATAATGTCACTTTTACATGTCCCCATAGACTTTTTGTGTGTGTGTGTGTGTATATATATATATATATCACCATAATTTTGGCGTTTGACATAGATTTTTCAAAATCAATTCTTACCTATACTCATATTCAACGACGCATTTATCTGTTAAAATAATCTTAAACTTAAATTCTTAAGTTTTTCTTTACTTTTCAACTATACATTCTCTAAAAAAATCACTTCTTTTTACAAAATCAATTCTAAAAAATTTACATCAAACACACTTTAAATTGCGATATATGAGTAATTTAATGAGAATGGACAATATGTGAACACAAGATGTGATGAATGTTTTGCATTATTGGACCATTAAACATGAATGCATGTTGCTTCAAAATTGATCAAAGAGTGAAAAATTGTAATATGTAGTCAGACTCAGACTTAAAGTTCAGACAATTATTGATGTGTTTTTAATGAGTATTTTTTCTCTCTTCACAGAGAGTTCTGCTTTTATCCTCTCGTAAGGAGGTGATTTTCAGTTTTGTTTTTTCTTCCCAAATCTGTTGGTGCAGTTCTAAAAACAATGGAAGCACGGCTAGCAGGGTTATCCATTGCAGAGGGAGAAGACGAGGAACTAGATCTAGACATTGCGACAGCAGACAAAGAAAATGAGAAAGTTGAGCTTTGGCTTATTGGACGGTTCCTAACGGATCGCAGCGTGAATTTCAATGCTATGAAGAATAGGCTTGCAGCGATATGGCGACCAGGGCGAGGGCTTAACGTGAAGGAGTTGAGTGACCAGAGGTATCTGTTCCGTTTTTTTCATCCAGTTGATATTAGCCGGGTTTTCGAAGGGGGTCCGTGGACATTTGATAATCATTTGCTTGTTCTACATAAACTGAAAATTGGTGAAATCCCCTCTCAAATTCCATTATACTACGTTAATTTCTGGGTGCAAATACATGAACTACCAGTGGGCTATATGGCTGAGAATGTTGGGAGACAGTTGGGGAATTTTATTGGCACTTTCCTAGAGTACGACACAGCCAACAATACTGGGGTTTGAAAGGAATATATGCGCATACGAGTCCAAATTGATGTGCAGGCTCCCCTTAGAAGATGGAAGCGAATCAAGAAGGGAGGAGCATAGTGGTCATTGGTCAAGTTCAAATATGAAAAGCTTAGCACGTTTTGCTCATTTGGATCGTTTTTGTGAGAAACAATTCACAACACCAATGGAATCCCTTTCGCAGGAGTGTAGGCCGTGGTTGAGAGCCCAGCCGGTAAGACGGAATGTTGATGTCTCCGGTGAACGATGGCTGAGGGACGACGATGGAAAGGAGGAGAATGTTAAATTTGGTAAGCCACTAAATCCAGTCAATAATGAAGGACATAATCAGTCAGATTCGGCTACTAATTTGCATGGCAATAATCAAGGAATTATGGAGTTTAATTATGGGAAACAAGGCGGAGGGAAAGGCAAGGAAGTGGTTGGTCATTTGAAGCCAGTGGGTCGTGGGGTTGATCTAAATGAGCTGGGCCTTGAATCTGATCTGGGCCAAGTGGAGGAGCTAGACCACGAAGATGAGGGGCTTGAAATTGTGGAGGACCGAAAGAGAAGACGTGGGCTAAAAGAAGTTGAGTCTTCCAACCAAATTGTGATGATGGACAGTGACAATGCAGAAAATAATCAGTCAAAAAACTTCCTATCGGCAGGTCCTGTAACGCAGGCCTGCCGGACACCATGAAATGTCTTAGTTGGAATTGCTGGGGACTTGGCAACCCCCTGGTAGTTAGTGTTTTTTGCGAGCTCATTCCTGCTCGTCAGCCAGATGTAATTTTCCTTTCTGAAACGCTTGTGTATTCTCCTAAGATTGAAGCAATAAGAGTTAAAATTAAGTATGATTGTGCTCTTTCAGTTGATAGAGAAGGAAGAAGTAGGGGATTGGCGGTATTTTGGAGAAACAAAAATGATTGCCATATTACGGGGTATTCTAATAATCACATTGACCTTGAATAGGTGATGAGGATACCGGTAACTGGCGATTGACAGGGTTTTATGGCTATCCTGAACGGACAAGAAGAAGAGAGTCATGGGATCTTATTCGACATCTAAAGAACCTGTGAACACTTCCCTGGTGCTGTATTGGCGACTTTAATGATCTTCTGTATGCAACGGATAATGGGAGATCATCCACACCCCAATTACTTTATCAGAGATTTAGAGAAGTTGTTGATGAATGCTCCTTTGTCAACTTGCCTTTACAAGGACATCAATTTACATGGGAGAAGGGGCGTGGCACAAATCATTGGGTACAAGAAAGGCTTGATCGGGCTCTTGTAAACACCTCTTGGTTAAATAAATTTGTTGAGGCGAGGCTATCAAATCTAGTTGTCCCTGTGTCTGACCATTCCCCGTTACTGTTGGAAACTATCATGGGGGCTCAATAAAGAAAGGTAGGGAGAGTTAAATTTGAGAATAGTTGGCTAAAAGAACGGGTGTTTGAGGAAGTGCTGCGTAACAATTTGCATGGAGAATCTGATAGAGATGTTCTGAAGAAGTTAGGAAATTGCTTGAATGCACTGTCGAATTGGAGTGGGACACGCACAAGGATGTTTAAACGAAAAAGTATAAACGAAAAAGGCAGTGGAGTATAAACAAGAAGGGAAGAGCTGGCCACGGTTTTGGTACAAGAAGAAGACTACTGGCGACAAAGAGCTAAGAAACATTGGCTGCAGGGAGGAGATGCTAATACAAAATACTTTCATGCCGCTGCATCCGCTCGAAGGAAAAGAAATTATATTCATAAACTACAAGATTCGGCTGGAAACTTTTGTGATGATATAGACTCGATGTGCAACATGGTTAAGGAATATTTTGAGCAGTTGTTTGGAGACATAGAGGGTCGACCCGATAGCATTCTCGAGACTGTGTCTAGCCGGGTTAGTGATGCGGATAAGGCAATGTTATCCGAACCTTTTGGAGCAGAGGAATTTGAGAGAGCTATCAAAAAAATGCACCCAAATAAGTCCCCGGGACCAGACGGGTTGAACGCCGCTTTCTTCCAAACATCTTGGCCTATTATTGGAGAACACGTGGTGGATAGTTGTAAGCAATGCTTGGCAAGTAAGTCTTTCCCTCCCTCGTTGAATAATGCAATCATTGTTTTAATTCCGAAGATTTAGGATGCTGTTCCTCTTAAAGATTTTAGACCCATCTCGTTGTGTAATGTGATTTATAAGATCGTGTCTAAAGTCTTGGCCAACAGATTGAAGCGAGTGCTATCTTCTGTGATTTCTACTTGTCAGTCTGCTTTTGTTCCAGGAAGAGCTATTACAGACAAAGTAGTAATTGCCTTTGAATTGCTTCACTATATGAAGCGGAAAATTAAAGGGAAGAAGTGGACGTTAGCGATGAGTTCATAAGAGATCTGTAACTCATCACACAATGTAGTTGGGCCTTGCTTATGGAAGATGTTAGTGGCATGGGATTCCTCGAGTTGCATTTATTTAACTTGGCCTTGCTAGGGAAATAGGGATGGAAGCTAATCAATGAACAGGATGCTCTTGTCTGGCAAATACTAAAGGCTAGATATTATCCTCGAGGGGATTTCTTGACATCTAAGCTTGGATATCGTCCTAGTTATGTTTAGCGCAGTATTTGGAGTGCTCGGGAGCTACTAGTGAAGGGGACCCGTTGAAGAGTAGGGGATGGTAGAAGCATTTGAGTTTGGCGAGACCCATGGATTAAAAATAATCCACATTTCAAGGTGGACACAATTGGAGATCCCGAATTGGAGAACTTAGGGGTGCACAGTCTCATGATGCCAGGGAGAAGAGAATGGGACTTGGAACTGCTGGAAGTATTATTTACTGCTAAAGACGTGGAACAAATAAAAGGTATTCCCTTGAGTGACACTGTACAACCGGATAAACTCTTTTGGCATTACAGTGCTAAAGGCAACTACTTGGTTAAGTCGGGATATCAACTTCTCATGGAGGAAAATGAAGGTTTTGTTAATTTACATAACCACGGCCCTTGGAGGAAATTATGGCAGCTGAACATTCCACCGAATATGAGAACTTTCTTGTGGAAAGCGTGTCGGGATTGCTTGCCTACTAGGGGACGGCTAATTGACCGAGGCATGAATCTCTCGCCGGATTGCGTGGTTTGCGAAAAGGTAGAGGAGACGAGTCTACATTCGTTTTTGGAGTGTACATATACCAAACAATGTTGGAGATTGATCCATATACGGCCGGGTAATGGCTCACATGAAACCTTCAGAGAATGGTTTTTTGAGCAGCTAGAAAGTATGGATTCGGATGAGGCAGGTAGAGTTGGGGCGATTGTTTGGGCCATTTGGAAGCAAAGAAGTCTCAAATTATGGAGAGGCCAATGCCAACATCCTATGCAAGTGGTTAACAATGGGCTGCATGCCTTATGGGAATGGAGAGACGCTAGGAAAAATGATGGTGGCAGAAGTGGTTGAAACCAGGGAATGGATTCCTTAAGTGCAACATCGATGCTGCTGTGTATGGAGAAGGAGGGGGTATTGGAGTGGGAATGGTTCTTAGGGATAGGGAAGGCCAGTTCATTAGGGGACGAATGCAAACTCTTTGTGCCAACTTTCAACCTAAGGAAGCGGAGGCATATGTGTTAAGAGAGGCTATGAGGTGGCTGTATGAAGAGGGTTACGCCAACATCATTTTTGAAGTGGACACCAAGGCAATTGTCGATGCTTTAAAAGGAGAAGAGGAAGACCTTACTGAGCATGGGCTGTTGGTGAAGGACTGTAGACTTGGGTTGCACATGGACAATAATTTCGAGGTGAAGCACACGAGACGGGAAGCCAACGCAGTTGCACATGAGTTGGCGCGCCGAGCTAGAGATTATAATAGTCCATGTAGTCTTGATATTCCAGTAGCTTGGTTGCATCCTTTGTTATTAAATGATGTACTCAATGACTCTTTGCATAATGAGAATTAAGCCCCCTTTTTTCAAAAAAAAAAAAAAAAAAAGTTTAGACAAAACTTAGACGACTGTTTAGAACACATATCAAACAAGCATTTATATTTTATATAGTATAATTGTTCGGAGTTATAACACACTTCCATAAATGTTGTTTGTTTATTGATTTTGAAAACGAATTGCGATAATTATAAATGTATCATTCTTAACCATCATATTTTCCTTACTTAGACGGGATCGATAGATGATCAAGAAGACCCATGACGTAAGTTGGCAACACTTGGGAGTGGTGCCCACCTAAACGTCGGCTAGGGGAACTTTCATCAATGAGTTGCTAACCAGTGGAACCTACCAAATTAGTAAAATTGATAAAAAAAAAAAAATATATATGACAATTACGGCTGAAATAACCTCTCCAAGTGCAAATTCAAGTGCACCTTCAGGACGTTCTCTTTTGTATTTTTAGGCTGTTTTTAGTTTTTAATTACAGTAGAAACTTGTTCACTTTCTTATTCTGAAAACACTTCTTTGAAAATATGGAAATCTTTGTGAAGAGAACTCAAAATAAGAGTGCTAAAAATAAGGAGAACAAATGAAAATTTATCATACTCAAAAGTCAAAATGCAAAATAGAAAATTAATTCAAAATGGAAAATTGAAAACTGAAATATGAAAAGAATCTTTTGAAACTTATTGGGATCGTATACAAGAGTAATTCATCCATATAATTAAAATGCTAAACGTAGATTAGGAGAAGATGATTATTTTAATTAGCAATAAAAAGAGAAAAAAAGAAAGAGTGAGAAAAATAAAAAGGAAGAGAGCGGTAGAAATAAATTCAACAAATAGTGATAAAATAATAGTTGAGGATGTTTGAATGATGTGGGGATGTAGAAAGATGTTTGAAGAAGGTGATGAAAAGTGAAGAAAAAGTGGGATAAACTAGATAAAAGTCATAAAAAAAAAAGAAAGAATAAAGGAAAATCGGGAAAAATAAAAAACATATGAGACCATCTCAATTTTTGGGTCACTCTCCCCTCAAACAAAATTCTTGTACTCAAAAGAGTACCATACTCCACCATCTTGCAAAATTCCAATTTATTCAAGAGCAATGTATCTTCAATGCTCATGATCCTAGAGTACTAGAATTTTTTCCCTTAAATAGACATCGTCCAAACTTTTGCAATATAATGGAGATAATCCTCTCTACCAATTACAAACTAATCCATGGAACGTGCAATGATTTCCTTTACTTAAGTTCTCTCAGAGAGGAAGCAGTTTCTTCAAAATATATGAGAATTGAAATTGCTAAAGAAGTTTGGAGTTGTTTCTTTTGCCAAATTTGGTATTAAAGAGGAGCTTTATTATAATCTGATTGGAACTTACATTGTGGCCTCTAGTACGCATATCAAGCCTTATGCTCCTTTTTATTGTCTTTTGGTTTCTGTGGCAAGAACGAAACATATCAAAATATAATGACACTAGTAGGAATCAAAAAATGATCAAACGCTAGACGTCCTATGTGGCGCGCCCGTATTGGACAAACCCACATGGCAAGCCATGTGTGCGTCTGGCGTATGAATGGGACTAGTCTTTGACACCCAAGCCATGGAAGACATTGATATTTAACATCCCCCTTAAGTATGAGTCCATATTGGTACCAAAATCTTGTGTCTGCACATAATTGTGGGAAAGGGGTAGGAGATGACTTTGCTGGACAAGAAGCAAGATAGCTGGCCATCTGATAGGAAGGACAGGAACCGGGCGTGGGAGATGTAACTACAGTTGAAGTTCCTCTGATGAGAGAAACCAGGTCAGGCGGTGTCGGTCTATAAGATTGTAGAGGGAAGCTGGTCAAGAAGAGAGCCCAGTGACTGAGATCAGTTGTCATCAATTTGGGGGATAGGATGGCTGGGAATGCAGACTGGCGGTCCACTGATGGTTGTGATTGTTGATGCATGTTGGTTTAAGGAGGTAAGTTCGAACTTCAGGGATGCAGGAGATCAGTGGTGGGGAAGAAAACTAGAGAGACAAGAAATTAGAACACAGAGAGAAAGAACCCAAAAGACAAAAATTACTTAAAGGAGATAGAAAGGTAGCTGCCTAGCTGGCCAGCTTCCAGCCAGAATTAGGGGGCAGACTTTCAACCTCATGCAAAAATAATGAAAATTGACATATGAGTAGCATGTATCCAACAAAAATATTCTTAGATTACTTACCTGAACTGAGTTGCAGGATCAAAAAGGGAAAGTTCCTTATGGAAAGAACCCATCTGAATTTGCCTCCCATTCATGTGATAATCAAATCTGTTTACACATTACAGACACCTAAATTGATGCTTTGTCTTTCTGTAACAAAAAGGGGGAAAAGTTGAACGAATCCAAAATGCAGCAGTCAATCAGGGGGACATTCAAAGAAGTAATGCACCTTTAATGAACTCCAAAGTGAAAACAGCTTGACACCAGTGCCTAACACCATATAAACCGAGGAAATCAATGAAAGTAATTCAAAATATAAGCTTGTTCAATGTTCTCTTCAATCTGATTATGCCCCTTGCATCTGTTAAAGAAATAATAACTCCAGCAAGCCAGAAACTCACAGTAAAATCTACAGCCAATGTTTCATAAACAGAAAGAGCACTCCAACCCCATAAAATATCACAAAATCCAAGCTCAGAAATTATCGCACAAGACGCTTTTCAGAAATCCATTCTCAAAATTGAAGAATTCTTTAGCTATCAGCAGTATAGTACCAATAGCTCAAGCTAAATGGAAAAGATAAAAGAATTAAATCAAGTAGCAGCATTCGGTAACCAATTTTTTACAGGATGAATGAAAAACCCATTGATCTGAATTAAGAAATGGATATCAATCAAGCCACTTAAACTGCTCAAAACAGAGAGATGAGAATCAAATCAAAAGCAGAAAAGGGAAGACGTGAAAAGGGGGACGATACTACAAATTAGGTTGCTTTTTTTGTCTAATTCAGTGTGGAGTTAAACCAAAAGTCTAGCAATCTAGTTGAGCTGCTTCATGGTTTGAATGATAAAGCTGCACATCAGAAAACAACTAACATGCAATATATCTACCAACCTGGACGAGGATAAAACCATCAAACGAAAAGCATGAGTTGATCTACAGAATCCATTACTACAAGATTAAAAGATAACAACAAGAGTCTTGCTAATCCAGTCAGCAAGACTGCATTATTATCACTTACAACTACAATAAAGAACATAACTAAGTAGCCTTCACAACCTTGTCATCACCTACAACATTAAGAATCGGAAGACTGCTTAGGAATTCATCAAGACCCTCGAAAAACCCAATCCCTTCAATGTTTTCATCCTCCCCACGTCCTGATCCATTGCCCTGGTTCACCCTTGGAGCTGGCTCCTCAACTTCATTGCTAAATTCCACATTCAAATCCAACTTCCCAAAGTTCTTTGCAACTCTCCCCCGTTGCTTTCGTGCATTAAGTGCAGACCCTTTCTTACTCGGCTCACCAGTTGTCTCAACCTCCAATGGAGATACAAATTCATCTTGTACATTCACATTTGCAGCTTTATCCACTTGTGTATTATTCATATTTTTGTTCACCTTCCCAGCAGCTCCTTTTCCTTTAACACTTTTGACTTGCTTTTTCTTTTTCTTTTTCTTCTTCTCCTTACCCCTCCTCCAATCATCATCATCATCAGAGTCACTCAAGCTTGAGAGATCCCCAGTACCATCATCAAGATCGGAAGAGCGTCGTGTAGGACCTAAGCTCTTCCGACCAACTTTTTTCTTTGGTTTCCCCATTTGGGGTCCTGGGGAAACAAACATAGGCGAAAACGGTGCCCACTGAGAAGCTGCACCTCGATTTTTCTGGAAATTTACCGGTGAAACACCTAACGGAAAAAATCCCCAGCAACAGAAGTACTGCTCTTGGCCATCTACAATTGGCGGTGGTGATGGAATCGACACTGCTTCAAATGCCCTTTTACATTTTTGACACCGCAGGGTACAATCAATGTACATCCTAGGATACTCATACATGTGATAACAATAAGGACATGCAGTCCAGAAAGTCGATACACTATCACCTGCTGGTGCATTCATCCTCTCCCCTCTTCTATGTTCTGCTCAGCTGGAGCTTCCCTACTAGTTTCTTGAACAACATTTGAATGATTTTGCCCCGTCTGTGGCTGCTTAATCACTTGCTCCTGATTCGACCTAGACTCAGTAGCCACATTCCCAGTAAAACTAGGATAACTCTGTTGTGGCTGTTTATTCACTTGTTCTTGTGTCGACATAGATTCTGACCCGGACCCAAAAGCTACATTCGCATCCCAAGAAAAATTAATAAAGTTCTGTACTGGTTGCTTATTCACTTGCTCCCTACTGGACCCAAAAATGATCGGTTCCGGAGGTACAACATGGGTATGTACCTGAGGGAAATTACCCAAAGAAGTAGTACTGCTAGTGTGTACCTGTGGGTGAGGAGCATGAGGGCTTGCACTACCGCTACTTCCACCGAAGAACATGAAATTCTGGTGCAATGGAGGAACAGTGAAATGCTCTTGAGCCGAGACAGTGTTAAAGGGGGAGGATTGGTGATGCAAATGAAAACCCAGTTCTTTATCGTACACCGATTTTCTCGCTGGGTTCGAGAGGACCGACCAAGCATCCACCACGAGACGAAACGCCTGATCAGCAAAGGGCAAATTGTTCTTCTGGGGGTTGAGAAGAAGGGTTAGTCTGCGGTACTGATTTGCAATTAGCTCAGAGTCACGGCACAGGGGCGGCGCTTGAAGGATCGAGTACCAATCGAGCTGGTCACCAATTATCCGCCGGTCACCGGCGATAAGCGTGTCGGCGACGGCGAGAATTTGCTCTGCAGGCAGAAGACTGGGGTCGGAATCCCTCGCCCGGGTCGCAAATGACTTGCTTCCGAGCAAGTCACGCGCCGATAGCAACTTCTCAGCGATCGTCAGCCACCTCAACGCCTCCGATCCAGCGGTGGTTGTCGGGAAAAATGATTGCTCCATTTTTTCCAAAATTTTCCGGTTTTCTGCTTCGTTTTGAAAGATGGGGTGGGGTTTCGGAGGTAGTAGAAGGGGAGTCAAGACTTTTGAGGACCAAAAAAACACTGGGTTCTACTGAAAAGACATCATTTTGGGAGGAAAAAGGGTTGAGAAGTTGGAGAAGATGATGTAAATTTGCTGAAAATCTCCGACTTGGGACATGTATAGAAGGTAGAGTTGCCTCCTCCCAGTTAGAAAAAGCAAAAACATAAGTGTCCCCAGGACACAAGTGTTGAAGACTTGAAGTCAATCCATTTAACAAAATGTTTCACAGATATGTTATTCATGTGATTATTATCGATTTACGAGTTATGTGATATTTTTGGAAAAAAAAAAAGGGAAAATAGAATCATATCATATATTAATTTGTTAAACTTTTTGTGTTTATATTTTTTAAATACAGGGCACCTCATTCTTTAAAGTGTGAGACTGTAAAAAGGGTCAAAAAGTTAAAACTTCATATTCATTCCATTAAGCTAACTGTGCATGGAGCAATGTCGTGACAGTTGAGTTTTATACACATGGTATGAACTGACTTAAATAGAAAACTCTATTCTAGACTCAGGTAAAGAGTTATATGCTAGAATGAGGTGACTTACCTTGACCTCTTACTATATTTAGTAACTATTTTCACAAGATGAAATGACATATACACCCCTAAAAATAATCTAATGAGATATATATGATGTTATACCGTGTCATATAGTCATGTGACGTGTATTATATCATTGTGGTTTTTATGTAGCGTATCTCGATACACACCATATAACCATATAACACCACATTGTGTCATATGTATAACACTAGAACAAATACACCCTCCTCCAAAAAAGTATTTTGATTTATTTTTAATTGAATTGAAATACATGATTAAGAAGATACATTCCCAAAATTGACTGAGGCCGGGGGGCATGGTGGGCCTCCCCTAAAATGGAAACTTTTTTTCCCTTTGTTAAAAAAAAATTATATATAAACTATTTAACTATGTTTACAATACGATTCATCTTTCTAACTTACCCTTCTACTGACATCTGGTTCCGCCACTACTCTTTATCAATTGACTCGATAAGTGACCCATAAAGGAATCAACATTATTTACTCGATTAATGTTGAATTCGTTTGTAATAAATCGTAAAGTCTAATTATGATTTGTAAAGTGTCAATTTCCCCCAAAAAAAAAAATTATGATTTGTAAAGTGTCAAATCTTAGGCGCTAGAATTGCAAAAATCATCAAGTTCGATGGCTCAATGCTGTTTTATAGAATTATTATTATTATTATTTATCAAATCAAAGTTTGAACACGTGAGATGAAGCGCAAAAGTTGATAATGACGGGACCTAAAATAATGTCAGCAATTGCATTGATTGAGAGGGCTAGGTGTGAGGTGTTCGAGTTAAACCCACCCAACGTTCACCAAACCCAAACAAAAGCCGAGGAGCCCTTTTAGACGGGCTCTTTATCAAAAGCCCAATTATTTTATTTATTGGGATCATTTGAAAACTACTTTAAAAACAATAAAATAGGAAAATAGGGTATAGAGGTCTCATATTCAATTCTCTTATATAGAGTATTTTTTATATTTTATTATAATGTGTATTCCCACTGTTGAGAATCTTACCGAACTGGAGATCGGTAAACTATGGCTACCGAACTCGAGAACAGACGAGTTGAGCGACTTGGTGGAGTTACTTGATCCTATACGTACATGTAGATGGACGGGGATGCCACATAGGCACTATCATGCCACCAGGGACTGACACGCGTTAGCCATACCCCGAAGTGCTTCACTATAAATACCTCCTCATAAGTAGTAGAGGAGGTTGTTTTCTTTTCCTTGTAAAATCTAAGCTAGAATTGGACATCTATAGAGGATAAAAGGATCAAATCACATAAAACGATGATCCAAGTGGCCATAAACTTGTAGTTGATATCAGTTTAATTCCAGCATAAATTGTTGTCAACACCCACTATATGTGTGTTTATAGTATTGTTGATTTTCTTAACGCTGTATTTCAGTAGGATAAATATCAATGCACATTTGTACTGCTATGATGCAGATTAGTAATTGTACTTAAAAAAATAGTACAATGGCGTTAAAAATCAATTTAAGATTACCAAAAATTTTGACAAAAAAAAAAATTAACCACCTATTGACAACAATAAGCCAAATACCAAATTAAAACCATACATCTAAATTTTTTTTTTTTTAAGAGGAGGAAGTCACAAATGAATTCATAATATAATTCACACCAACGTAAGCATGACATAATCGAAATGCAAAATTAACCACTAGCACTAAGTCGTATATCCAATCTTCTCATCAATATGACAGTTTTTTCAACCATCTTTTTTGAGACTATTATCAATGCCTTCTCCATGTGCATCCCCAAGAGTTTTGAAATCCACTAGTACCATTCCTGTACTATTACAATACACGATTCTAATACAATTCATGCATGATCCCACCAATATGTGATTTCTCATACAATTTGAATCGATTTGGTTAAAGTTTGGACAATCCATATTGCGATTCTAGCAAACATGAAGTTAAGTATTTTTCAAAATTTTTAATATAAACAAGTATATTTATTCTAACATTTGAATGCTTAAAAGTAATATCATCTCTATACAAAGCTTTTAAACTTTTTCAAACATGCCCTTATTGATGCAAACTCTATCGGTATATTGACCGCCGATGAATTCACCTAAGAAAGCTAAAGACCAGTAAAAAAGATAGATTTATCTTGTTGGGCTCATCGTCCGTGGGCCAAGTCGTTGGGTGAACTATTTCACAAGTCTGAATAAAATTTATATTTGATTTAAAAAAAAAAAAACTCCAACCCAAGTAAATTATGATAAAAATCATAGCTCTCAAGAGTAATAGAATTAAACATATATGATATATAAGATAAAAGACACAAGGAATTTCACTCTTAAAGTTGGTTGTGTATGTTCCAAACAAGAAGCATAAACACAAAGAAACGGAGAAAATAATCTCCAAGAGAAATTTTCATTCAACATAAATCATATTCAAAGTTCAAAATTACAAGTGTGATATGAAGTCCTTTATATGGTGCTAGGAGGATTATAAAGTATTACAAAAGAAAGAAAAAGGAAAAAAAAAAGACATTGAAAGTTCAAAATTTGAATCAAAAGGGAGTCTTGCCAGTCTGCTATAGTAGCATGTGGCCGCACGGCATGAGTTCACCGCTGCACGGGAGCATTTCGGTACATTCTTTTTTCTAGGCTGAATCCACATTGCCGTCGCAATGGCCGTTTTGGTTTTCTTCTTTCCAGAACTGCAATACAAGCCCCTGTGCTCTCAACTTCTTTCGAATTGGCCCACATGACTTCCAAAACCTATTCTTTGACTCTCTAACTCACAATAACCATCCAAATGGCCCTTGACTTCAATGCATTTATATGTTCTTGATTTTTCCTTGTTCAATCCAAGTCAGGAATTCGATGATCTCAACTTTTGCACTATTTATATTTTAGTTCCAAACTTTTGGTCAAGCTCCAATTTCTTCATTTTTGGTGCAACAGGGCCTCCAAAACTTCTAAAATATCCTCTTTAATCCACTCTTTCAAAAATCTTGTGAATTTCAGTTCGCTCTAACTCCGATTCAAAAATGAGATGGATTTGGATCACACAAATTATTATTAGGACATTTTTCTTTTATGTCAAAAGAAACGTGTTCTATGATCATTTAACTTGGTCATATTTGTAGTAACCGGGCTTTATCAAAATTGACTTCATATAAGTTCCCCTCCAACACCAAATGACTTAAAATAACCGTAAAAGAGTTAAAAGAAATCGTAACATAATAGAAAGAAAAATGATATTATATTTTCCAAGTAAAGGAAAATGATGTTCCATTAAGTACATTAACGTTTGAATTTATTTATTTGTACATACCTTTTTTTGATACAAAGAGGAGATAGGAAGGGGGAGGGGAAATATAGGACGTGTATGTTTGGTTTGAATTCGGGATTTTTCGCCTGAAACATAAGTATCTAACTACTGCACCACTTAGATTGTTCGAACCACATCTATACATATGATACCCCCACTATATCTACTTAAATGTTCTTGACTCCATCTTTTTTGAAATGACAAAATTTTAGAATGTGTGTAAATTGAGGAGGTGTTGTACAAATTATGTACAACAGATATGTACATCTTTTCTTTCACGGTAGAATCAATAGGAAAAAATTTCAGGACTCTATGAGTACTGAAAACTCAATATTATAGTCAAATCGAAACAAGACAAGTATGCATAAAATCTCAATTTTTATAATAAATTGAGCTCATATATGCATTTAGCAGTCGTCTATTTACTTAAAGTACCAAGTTTGATAATCCTATTGGAATTTTCTTCCAATCAATTATTTGTCAAAAACGGTTTGTTGAAAATATTGTTAAAATTGAGCTTTATATATTCACTTAGCAGTCATCTATTTGCGTACATTACCAAGTTTGATATTCCTACTGGAGTTTTCTTCTAATCAATTATTTGTCAAAAATGGTTTGTCAAAATTATTGCTTAAATTGAGCCTATATATTCACCTTGGCAGTCGTCTATTTGGGATACTCCTTCTGGAGTTTTATTCCAATCAATTATTTGTCAAAAAGGGTCTGTCAAAAATATTTGGCTGCTCTCCACCCAAACTGGCCCCTACTCCAAAATAGTCGCAATCCAATTCTGGGAATGAAAATCTAGTCACTGTGAATACGATGTGATGGAAAAGATAAGATTCGTACACTGTTATTTAACTTTTCTTATATATTGCATTTGGAATTTTTGGAAAATGGGCGCCCTATAAATGAAACAAAATTAGAAGTATCACATGTTCAGTTTCATTATGACACCAATGGATAAGTAATGTGGTATAATTCAATCACTAATGTGATTTGTAGGCATCATTATATCGTATCATTATGGTACCTGACTTCTAGTATTTCAATCCTACAAAATTAAAGTGATTTTGATTAAATACCAACAAGATGTCTCGTTACAGCACTAAACAGGTGGTATGTCATTATACCAAGCACTTATATGATTTGTGGCGATGGTGATGTACTCCTATCAGTGTAGATTGGTATTATCTCACATTACTATTTGCTGTCATTACAGTATCACACATCTAGCGCAAAATCCTAATAAATTAAAGTGATTCTAATCAAGCACTAAGCGTCTAATTTCGTCACCACACTCAACAGATAGTGTGACATAATACCAACAATTAAAGTGACCACCAGCAACTTGCTGAAAGAATATCCAGTTCTTGAATTCTTCTCCTGATTTTGCTGATCCTTCCACTCCTAGCCAATCTATTCCCTTATTTTGCCTCTTCACTTTGTTACCATACGGGAGGACATGCATCCGAGTCCAATCCAAACAATAATGACAATAGTTGAAAGCACAGTTCAAGGCAGAGAAATCCTCCGTCAAAGACACTAATTGAAACACCTCAGTTCTAAGACAAAGAACAAGGAGTGAACAATTATGCAAGACTGGCTCTTTCTTCACAATCCAGCTTACAGAACTATTCGCTAAACTAGGTTCACTCACCTGGAAAATTTGTAACCTAGGAATTTCCTTGATCTTTTTCCAGTCATCCAATTTCAAACTATAAACTTTAACTTCCTACTCACCATTAGGAAGTCCATACACCAAACTCAAAACCTTGTAGTCATCCGTAAAATCATCATAACCAAATCCATAACTAAATTTGTGTTGGCGTGCCTCAATCGCAACTGGGGTTAATGGTATTACCCTGTGACTATGTACAGACGGATTCCATACAACAACTCTTTCACTGGAATACTGGAGACAAATTAGGAATCTGGAAGAGCCTATAAAACTCGGGAATCAACCACAATTTACGGGAGGACTGACTTCCCGAACTTGTGTAATTTTGAATCCAGAATCAAAACTTATAGCATAAAATTTATGAAATTCCTGATCGGATTTCCAGCTGATAGCAAGAATATTACGAGATTTGAGGTGGCTTAACGATTTACTGAGATGCAATTGGATGAGAGATGAACTATCAAGGAGATTGCGCCATGATTTAGATACGCACCTGAATCTAGGTCCTTAACTTTTTATAAAGAGTAGTGCTATTTATCACTACTGGTGCTTGGCACCATATCAATGTGGCATTGAATGATAAGTCAAATCAAGTGAGTCTTTTATTCATGCATTTAATTTCACTTATCATTCAATGCCATATTAGTTGCCACATAGATTGGTGCTAAGTACCACTGGTGCTACATAGCATTATTCTTTTATAAATGCACACAATAGGTCCTTTTTAACACTATTTTCTCTCAACTTACTGCCGTTTCCGGTCGCCAAAATTGGAGAGGGGGTGAATCCCCCCATTTCCTATTTCTGACAGGAAATGAGGGGGTTCATGCTGCCAGACGGCAGCAAATGAGGAGGGATTCACCCATTCAAAAACGCTGCTAGAAATGGCAGCAGTTTTTGGCAACAGACTGCTACCGTTTCTGGCAGTGTTCTGCGGCAGCAAATGTGGGGAGGGGATTTACCCCACCCTCCCAACAATTTGGCGGCAAAAAACGACAGCCTTTGCTGTCATTTCCGACAGCAGGTGGAGCAACAATTTGGCGACCAAAAATGGCAGCCTTTGCTGTCATTTCCGACATGGGGTGGGGTGGGGTGTTTTCTTTCTTTTAATTATTTTTAATATTTTTAAATTTTTTTATAAAATTAAAAAGCTAAAAGGGTATAACCGTTATTTTCTATGAAAATTTGATGAAATAATATCAAAAGGGGATTTATGAAAGCTCGGGTACCCAGGAGAGTGAAAAAAAGGTTAGGGATGAAACTGATTCTTAACTCAAAGGTTGGTGACCTTTTGTGAAATTAACACTTGTTTGGAACAGTTCTTCAGTGTATTTTTAAAATAAAGAAAATTAATACATATTTTTTTTTCATCTTCCTACAGTCTCTCGACAACTACTTCTCAACCGGCGAATTTAGGCGTTAGAGCATCTCCAATGTCAAGGGTGACACTTCAAGGTATAGGAAGAGAGAGACACACACATAAAAATTAATGAGTCCGGTTTGTTTCTTCTATTTTTTTAATTTATTTTTTCTTTTAATCACTTTTCACTCATTTACATCAATTTCTCATCATTTTTCCTTCCTTATGTCATGTGTAAAGTCTAAAAAAAAACCTTCATTTTCACATTCTCCACTTTTACTTTATTATTATTTTTTAATTTCTATCTATCTTTCTCTTTTTTCACTTTTCCCTCTCTTTTTTTCTTACACATCTTTCCATCCATATTTAATTAAAATAATCACCTCATCTCTATCTCTCCCCTCTATTTCACTCATAGCCCAAGACCGTGCATTGGAAATGCTATCGGGTATTATCCTCTTCTATAGCTACCATGTTTGGCTAAGGAGTCTTCATGTTTCATTTACCACTTCTATTATGTTCTGGCTGTATCTCTATTATCGACTACATCTCCCAAAATATATTTCTTTCGTAGCTGGAAAAGAGCCCGACCTTGGAAATATAGTTTTAGGTTCAGATCTTTGTTTCAATTTTGCTTTTCTATTTAATAATTCAGTTTTTGTTTGATTTTCCTTTCAAAAAGAAAAATAAATTACCAGAAATGGCAACTTGTTTTCTTTCTTCTTTTGATATGTTATGTTATCTATAAACTCAAGGGTGGGCATCGCGTCACACCCCCATATGTTAAGTGGTTTCTTTAGGTGATGGCGGAAGCTTTTATAGACTTTTAATGGAACAAAGACTTAACGAGGGTCGTGATATATCAATCAAATAAGTTTCATAAGTCTTTATCTAGGTGGTGATATTATTCACGAAATATCTTTTTTATTTCAAAAGTTTGTTTATACTTCTAGGGACATTTTGAAGTCCATATTGAATTACTCCTCATGTCTATTAATTTGATTGCTTGAATGGTTTCACTTGAAAGTTTATGTAGTAATAAGATTGTCAAGAGTTAATGTCATAGTAAATATATACAAGCAACACAATTCATTACATAAAAACTATTTTATTCATTACTAACCGTATAGAGGATTGGGGGTCTCCACATAGAAAATGAGAACCCCAATCTAAGCAAATGTTCTAATTATACCATTACATTACATATCATGTCTTTACCTTATATTTCATACATTCGTATATCTATGCCATCATTTCTATTTCCTTACTACACTAGTATTGCATTAAAATTAAACCAAAAACATTGGCTTGTCTTTCCAAACCTTGTCATAGTGAAGGAGGGTGAAGGTGTAGGCACAATATATATTGTACTCATACGAAGTCCCTAAGTACATCTGGAACTCTAGAGCATCATCATAGTAAGCACAAAGGTCGGTCTCAATCACATACATTATCATACTTGCATCATGGGAAAGTCTCCACTCCTCGGCTTGCCTCTCATAAGTTCTTCGGTAGATCATCTATAAAAAAGGTAAAAGACACTAAATGCGTATAAAATACCCCGTGAGTAATACATTATTTTGGTTTGTCATAATCTTATAAAAATCATTCCATGTCACAAATTTAAGAAATATTAGAATGTTCAAACCTTTTGAATGCATTATAGGGCCCCAATTACTAGATATTCCTACTAGTCATGGCGCCTTATTACCTTTTAAATACCAAGATGGTAATGACAATACAATAGATTCATAACAAATTTCCGGTTGGCCTTCACCGAATTGCCAATCATTCATTACTCTATAGCCAATTTCCATACTACTTATCCTATCTTGGAGTCACAGTATGGATCAGATCAAAGCAAACAATACAAAATGGGTAGAGGGACTCTAATAATCCTTAAGCAAGAAAGCATTTCAACAATACCCAAAACACATACTTTTATTTGGAGCTTATTTGAAATTTATGCATGCAAAGGAAACCAAAGTAATGAATTACTCACTTTGGCTTTTATGTCTTTAAAAAATGAGTGGACGTTTGTGAGTGGTAAAACACCTCCAAATCCTTGGTATATTCAAGCAAAGTAGTCTTTAGAATGAGGGTTCTATGTGTATATGGAAGAGGTCTTGTTTGAAGAGTTAAAAGAGTGCTTTTGAAGGTCTTTTGGAGGTGTTCAAGACTTTGCTCAATTTATGGACGAATTTTGCTTAATTATTTCTTAAAATTCTTGAGTTCCACATATGATAAAATGTCCATATGTCCCTAGATAATTTATAAGTAACCAATAAGAATGGGTCCAATTGGAGGCACAAGAATTCATTTCCACAAATCAAGTTGCCAAGTGTGTCTTACAGATTTAGTTCATGTGAGAAATTCCCATTGGATACAAGTGTCCCTAGATTTTTTCCAATTATCACCTAATGAGTCCTTCAACTTAAGTCTTCTATAATGAAGTCTTTGGTCTTCCAATTATAATACTATAGTGTCACTCTTTTAACTTAAGCATTCTTTGTTACCCGATTATACTTGGTTGTTCTTTTGGCAACTCTCCGTAACCGATGGGGGGTAATTGACATAAATTCGAGTAATCATTTTATTTTCGTCAAACAAACAAAATGTCTTCAAATTCTTATAAGATGTCTCGACTAGTCACTCAATTATAAGATTTATTTACCGATTACTTAGAATTGAATGTTAAAACCAATTATTATCCCGAAGGCGCCACTATTAAAGTAGAGAACTTACTCGGAGTGTTACAATCTACCCCCTTAAAAGAATTCGTCCTCAAAATTCAGAATTACTAGTAAATAGTTTGGGATATTGTTTCTGGATTTCATCTTCTCGTTCCCATGTTTCTTCTTTCAAGACTTCACTTTTCCATAATACGCGGACAAGGGGTACTTCTTTATTACGCAATCTTTTTGTATCCCGCATCAAGATTTTCAAGGGTCGTTCTTCCAAGGTTAAGTCAGGTTGTATGTCAGAAGAAGTTTCTAAAAGTACATGAGAAGGATCCAGTATATATTTTCTTAAGGTTGAGATATGGAACACCGGATGGATCCGACTAATTCTTTGTGGCAATTTTAATTCATAGGCCACTTCTCCAATTCTTCTTGTTATTTCAAATGGCCCAATGTAACAAGGAGTTATTGCCTCTTTTCCCAAAACAGAAGAATTACTTTATTAGAGACATTTTGACAAATACTTGATCTCCAATTTTGAATTCCAATGGCCGTCGTCTTTGATCCGTGTAACTGTTTTGAAGGTCTTGTGCGGCTTTCAACTTTTCCTTTATTCTATCCACCACTTAGATCATCTCTGAATTGATTATTTTCCTCTCTTCTACTTCATTCCAGTACAATGGCGATCTACATTTTCTCCTAAATAATGCTTCGTACGGTGCCATTTGAATTGTGGAGTGATAGCTATTGTTGTATGAAAACTCCGCTAATGGTAAATAATGATCCAATTTTTGTGGAAATTCTAAAGTACAGGCTCGAAGCATGTCTTCAAGGGTTTGGATGGTTCACTCGGATTGACCATCAATTTGGAGATAGAAGGCAATACTAAAATTTAATTGGGTCCCCAAAGTTTGATGAACTTCTTTCCAAAATTGTGATAAAAATCGCGGGTCTCGATCCGAAATAATGGAAACTGGAACACCATGTAATCTCACAATTTCCCGGATATACAACTCGACTAGTTGCTCCATTTTGAAGGTCTTTTTAATATATATGAAGTGAGCCGACTTTGTTAGGTGGTCCACGATTACCCATATAGCATCGTATCCTTTGATGACTCTTGGTAGTCCACTAACAAAGTCCATTGTTATTTTCTCTCATTTCCACTCGGAAATCTTCAGTGGTTGTAATGCTCTAGCTAGTTGTTGATATTCTGCTTTGACTTGTTGACATGTGAGACATTTAGCTACAAACTCCGCAATATGTCATTTCATGTCGGGCCACCAATATAACTTCTTTATGTCAAGATACATTTTTTTGGAACCCGGATGTAGAGTGTTTGGTGTGCTATGCACCTCCTCCAAAACACATTCTCGTATTTTTCCTGTTTCCGGTACATACACTCTATCATTGTATCTCAATAGCCCTTAGCTTGACATATTATAAGGGGATTCCTTTCCATTCTTCAGATTGTCTCGCATCTTTTTAGCAAATGGGTCAGTCTCTTGTCCTTTTTTAATCTGCTCCATTAATGTTGGTTTCACAGTTATGGCCCCTAGCTTTGCATCCCCATTTGGCAAGATTTCTAACTCGAATTTTTCAATTTCTCGCTATAACCCCTTAGGTTTCTTTTCATTTGTGAGAGCTTTCATACTTAAAGCATCGGTTATCACATTGGCCTTTCCTGGATGGTAGTTGATTGTGCAATCATAGTCTTTTACCAATTCAAGCCATCTTCGTTGCCGCATGTTCAACTCTTTCTGAGTAAAGAAATACGTCAAACTTTTATAATTCGTATAAATTTCACACTTTGCTCCATAGAGATAGTGTCGCCAAACCTTCAAGGCAAACACTATAGCAACTAGTTCTAAGTCGTGATTGAGATAGTTCTTTTTATAAGGCTTCAATTGTCTGGATGCATAGGCCACGACTTTGTCATTTTGTATTAGCACGCATCCAGGTCCATACTTGGATGCATCACTGTAAATACTAAACTTACCACCTTCTTCAGGAATGGTAAGGGTATGAGCCGTGGTTAACCGCTTCTTTAACTCTTCGAAGCTCCTTTCACAATCCTCAGTCCACATGAACTGTACATTTTTCTTGCTTAATCGTGTAAGAGAAACTGCAATTTTGAAAAGTCTTTGACAAATCTCCTGTAGTACCCAGCTAATTCTAAGAAACCCCGTACTTCTGTAGGAGTCCTAGGTTGATGCCAGTTTATTACAGCTTCTACCTTGCTTGGGTCAACCGAAATCCCTCTTTGATCCACGACGTGGCCAAGGAAAATCACCTTCTCGGTCCAAAATTCACATTTTAAAAATTTTGCATACAATTGTTTTTCTCTCAAAGTTTGTAAAACCAAATGTAAGTGCTTGATGTGTTCTTCTCGAGACTTTGAATAAATCAATATATCATCAATAAACACAATCACAAATTTATCCAAATATTCTTTAAACACTCGATTCATAAGATCCATAAAAGTCGCAGGAGCATTTGTTAAGCTAGAGGGCATGACCAAAAATTCAAAAGGTCTATACCTTGTGCTAAAGGCGGACTTGTGAATATCCTCCTCTTTTATTTTCAATTGATAGTACTCAGATCGTAAATCAATTTTTGGAAAGATTGCTGACCCTTTAAGTTGATCCAATAAATCATCAATATGTGGGAGCGGGTTTTTATTCTTTATTGTAACATTATTTAACCCCCAAATAATCAATACACATCCGCATAGACCCATCCTTTTTCTTTACGAATAGAACATGTGCACCCCAAGGAGATGTACTTGGTCGGATGAAGCCTTTATTGAGTAGTTCTTCTAATTGGGTTCGACACTCTTTTAATTCAGTTGGTGACATACGATACGGAGCCTTGGAAATTGGCTTAGTACCAGGATATACCTCGATACCAAACTCAACTTCACGATCTGGGGGTAATCTGGGTAATTCATCTGGAAATACATCTGGATATTCTTGAACTACAGGTAAGGATGAAATTGAGATAGGATTTTCATCTTTAATCTGATGCAAACAAACCTAAAAACCCAAATGACCTTATTTTAGAAGTCTATGGGTTGGAAGGCTAAAATTATTGTCCGAGTACTTTTTAAAGGTTTCAAAAATAATATGGTGTTCTTTTTTGGAAATTTCAGGGCTCAGGCTCGGCAATCAATAGTCACCACATGCTTAGATAACCAATCTATCCCCAAGATCATATCAAAATCTATGAGGTCAAAGAGAATTAAGTCTGCCGGATATATGTCATCTCTTATTTGAATTTTAGCATTTGACATAAAATCCTTCGCCAGATAAGTTACTCCGAAAGGTAATGTCACATTCATTTCTAATGACATTTGAAGTATTGTAAAATTTGTATCTCGAGCAACATTATAAGAAATGAATGAATGTGTAGCACCGGAGATCGGATAGAGTGTATACAGGTCTACTATAAATATGGATCGTACATGTAATGATGTCATTGCTAGTAGTAGCGTCCAGCTAGCCCATGGCAAAACCCTTCCTGTAAGATTGTTGGGCTTTGGATTTGTGGGGCAATCTTTCACCATATGCCTTTCTTTACAGCATCCATAGCAGAGACCCAATTCTTTTCGGCAAGGGCTAGGATGTATTTTGTTACAGGTCGGGCACCGTGGTAAATTGTTCCTCACTGACTCTCTTTGGGTCTTTGATTTCTTTTTGTTGGTTGGCCCTTTGCATTTCCATAGGACCTTTTATTTCCTCTATTTCCATTCTTCCCCGAAGGACTCTATTTTTGGTTACTATTCGAACCTTGGGAATAACAGGCCTGATTCTCCTCTGCCCGAAAATTTTTTAAATCCGCATGTTCCACAAGCAGCGCTCTGTCCATAACAACAACAAAACTCAATCCTTGAATTCCCGACATTATCACATCTCTAGCCAACTCGGGCTTTAACCCTTCAATAGATCGGTTCACTTTTAGTTCCGTGGTGCCTAACATATGAGTGGCAAATCGGGATAATTCTTCAAACCTCTAAGCATTTTCGACACTGTCATTTGATTTTGCTTAAGATGGATGAACTCATTCAATTTCTGAGTTCTGGCAATGGTAGAGAAATATTTAGTACGGAATTTCTCACGAAACTCTTCCCAAGTTATTTCTTCACTTTCTCCTATACTTACTAAAGTGTCTCACCAATATCCGGCGCTCCCTCTCAACATAAAGGTAGCGCAATTTACTTTTTTAGGATCGGGGACATGAGCATAGGTGAACATCTTTTCAATCATCCGTATCCAATTTTCTACTTCTATTAGATCCTTTGCTTCTTCAAAAATAGGGGGCTTTGAGGCGATAGAATCACTCTGTTGCACCATTTTTATCATCCTTGTTTTGGGATGACTCTCTGTTAGAATTTTGTTAGAGTAATTGATCAATTTGACGGGCTTGTTGGTTCACAAGCTAAGTTAATCGTTCTACAGTAATGGTATAGCTGTAGACTATTTAGCAATTTACCCCTTAGTCGGCCATGTTGGTCATTTGCAAATATATAATACTTCATAAAGTAAGCTATTCACCAATTAATTTCCAAATTTATCAAAAGTGAGAAATTTAATTAATTAATAGCAATCTGTATAAAATCATGGCTTAAGTCATGTATGTGTGGGCTTTATTATGAAATCAAAATCTTAAATTTTTTTTAAATAATAAAACTTAGTTTTCATAGAAAATGGCTAACTGTGGCTCTTTTGAATTTAAATAAGAGAATTATATTTAAGGTTTAACAAAAAGATACATTGGATATATATATATATATATATTTGTTTCTTTCTTCAAAATTATGCTTTTAATAAATTTACCAACAAAATGGGAAATTTCATTCATCACATAAAATTGAACATGCAAACCAAAGTTTATTATACATATTAGTAGGTCCTATTACATATTCAATAACTAAAATATTAGTATAAGAAAATATACCAAACAAAACTAAATGATAAAATAATCAAAAGAAATTTTTTTTTTGTTATAAAGTATGGACCAACCTTGACCAAAAAGGGCCGACTTCAGGGCTTAAAAATCATAAACTAAACTTTTGGACTGATTTGCATGAAAACAGAAAATTTAGAATCTTGGTGCAATTTTCGGAAAGAGGGGCTTGGGCCGCATGCTTCCTACATGCGGCATCATGGAGACAGCCCCAAAGTTTCTGCCCAAAAACAGAAACTTCCATGCGGCTACCATGCGGGCGCCAGGTTCTGCCTGGGGCAGAAAAACGGTGCGGCCGCATCACTCAGTGATGCGCCTACACCGTGCGGGTAGTGTGGTTACTCCTCATTTTGCCTCATTTTTGATCCATTTTTCTCAATTTCTTCTTGGTCATTTTCATTCCCTAGCCTAACCTAAGATGGATAGGAGCCATATAACATCTTTGGAGGTCACTTCACTACTTACAACCGAATAAAAACCACCATTTTCTCTCCTATTTACCAAGTTTACTTTGTCTAACAACTCATTTTTTTATACTTCCAATTCTTGTTTCTACTTCTTAGCAAGGTCATTTCTTGCTTCAATTAAATACAACAATGCTACGAGAATCCCTATCAGATCGGAAGAGCGTCGTACTCTATTTTTCAAAACCACATAGCTAACAAACTTTGCTTTATGAACTACACAATGATACAAATTATTACATACGTGCAAGCCGATCGGAGAGCGTCCCGTACAAGTAAGATATGCATGTAATGGCCCTTGGAACATCGCTCTAATACCACACTTGTCACACCCCATTATTTTATCCAATAATGTTAAGTGGTTTCTTTCGTTGATGGCGGAAGCTTTTATAGACTTTTAATGGAACAAAGACTTAACGAGGGTCGTGACATATCAATCAAATAAGTTTCATAAGTCGTTATCTAGTTGGTGATATTATTCACGAAATATCTTTTTCATTTCAAAAGCTTGTTTATACTTCTAGGGACATTTTCAAGTCCATGTTATAAGAATTACTTCTCATGTCTTTTAATTTAATTGCATGAATGGTTTCACTTGAAAGTTTATGTAGTAATAAGCTTGTCAAGAGTTAATGTCATAGTAAATAAACACAAGCAACACAATTCATTACATAAAAACTATTTTATTCATTACTAACAGTATAGAGGATTGGGGGTCTCCACATGGAAAATGAGAACCCCAATCTAAGCAAATGCTCTAATTATACCATTACATTACATATCATGTCTTTACCTTATATTTCATACATTCATATATCTATGCTACCATCTCTATTTCCTTACTACACTAGTATTGCATTAAAATTAAACCAAAAACATTGGCTTGTCTTTCCAAATCTTGTCATAGATATATTGTACTCATACGAAGTCCCTAAGTACATCTGGAACTCCAGAGCATCATCATAGTAAACACAAAGGTCGGTCTCAATCACATGCATTATCATACTTGCATCATGGGAAAGTCTCCACTCCTCGGCTTGCCTCTCATAAGTTCTTTGGTAGATCATCTATAAAAAAAATAAAAGACACTAAATGAGTACAAAATACCCCGTGAGTAATATATTATTTTGGTTTGCCATAATGTTATAAAAATCATTCCATGTCACAAATTTAAGAAACATTAGAATATATAAACCTTTTGAATGCATTATAGGGCCCCAATTACTAGAGATTCCTACTACCCATGGCGCCTCATTGCCTTTCAAATACCAAGATGACAATGGCAATACAATAGATTCATAACAAATTTCCAGTTGGCCTTCACCGGATTGCCAATCATTCATTACTCTATAGCCAATTTCCATACTACTTATCCTATCTTGGAGTCATAGTATGGATCAGATCAAAGTAAACAATACAAAATGGGTAGAGGGACTCTAGTAATCCTTATGTAAGAAAACATTTCAACAATATCCAAAACACATACTTTTATTTGGAACTTATTTGAAATTTATGCAAAGGAAACCAAAGTAATAAATTACTCACCTTGGCTTTTATGTCTTTAAAAAATGAGTGGATGTTTGTGAGTGGTAAAACACCTCCAAATCCTTGGTATATTCAAGCAAAGTAGTCTTTAGAATGTGTATATGGAAGATGTCTTGTTTGAAGAGTTGAAAGAGTGCTTTTGAAGGTCTTTAGGAGGTGTTCAAGACTTTGCTCAATTTATGGACGAATTTTGCTTAACTATTTCCTAAAATTCTTGAGTTCCACTTATGACAAAATGTCTATATGTCCCCAGATAATTTATAAGTAACCATAAGAATGGGTCCAATTGGAGGCACAAGAATTCATTTCCACAAATCAAGTTGCCCCGTGTGCATTATAGATTTAGTTCATGTGAGAAATTCCCATTGGATACAAGTGTCCCTAGATTTTTTCCGGTTATCACCTAATGAGTCCTTCAACTTAAGTCTTCTATGATGAAGTCCTTGGTCTTCCACTTATAATACTATAGTGTCACTCTTTTGATTTAAGCATGCTTTGTTACCCGATTATACTTTGTTATTCTTTTGGTAACTTTCCGTAACCGATGGGGGTAATTGACATAAATTCGAGTAACCATTTTTTTTTCGTCAAACAAACAAAATGTCTTCAAATTCTTATAAGATGTCTCGACTAGTCACTCAATTATAAGATTTATTCACTGATTACTTAGAATTGAATGTTAAAACCAATTATTGTCCCGAAGGCGCCGCTATTAAAGTAGAGAAATTACACGGAGTGTTACAATCTACCCCCTTAAAAGAATTTCGTCCTCGAAATTCAGAATTACCTGTAAATAGTTCGGGACATTGTTTCTTCATTTCATCATCTCATTTCCATGTTTCTTCTTCTAAGACTTCACTTTTCCATAATACGTGGACGATGGGTACTTCTTTATTACGCAATCTTTTTTGTATCCCACATCAAGATTTTCAGGGCCCTTCTTCCAAGGTTAAGTCAGGTTGTATGTCAGAAGGAGTTTCTGAAAGTACATGAGAAGGATCCAGTGTATATTTTCTTAAGGTTGAGATATGAAACACCAGATGGGTCCGACTAATTTTTTGTGGCAATTTTAATTCATAGGCCAATTCTCCAATTCTTCTTGTTATTTCAAATGGTCCAATGTAATGAGGAGTCAATTTGCCTCTTTTCCCAAAGCGGAGGAGTTGCTTTATTGGAGATAATTTGACAAATATTTGATCTCCAATTTCAAATTCCAATGGCCGTCATCTTTGGGCAGTACATTTTTCTTTTATTTATTAAAACAATATTGAAAAGATACCAAAAAAACATAAGAAATCTATGATTCAATGAGAATTAGGCATATACAATGCACAATCAAATAAACTTATAGTTCTAGTTCTACCAACAAAATCTATAATACAATGAGAATTAGGCAAAAGGAATATCATAGGGAAAAAATTAGGCGGAAATTTTTCTGTTTTAAGTATTTTAATTTGTATGTTACTATTATGGTGTGTTTGATTGCAAGAATTTTCTCTGGAAAATGTCGATTTTCCATCTAAATTCCAACTTTAGCGGTGTTTGATTGGTTTTTTCCCTGAAAAACATTTTTCCACTTTTGGTCACGTGACCATATTTTCCTTGAAAACAAGGAAAACATTTTCCTTCGAGGGGGCTAGGTTTTTTGTTTTCCAGGGAATTGAAATTCCATATATTTTCTAATATTGGCCTTTTTTAATTTAAAAAACATAAATAAATTACATTACAAACATAAAAAAAGGAAAAAAAACGCTGGTTATCCTCGGGAAGTGCTATATCTGTTTGCAATCAATTTCATTCAAGAATTCTTCTCCTAGGTTCAATGACAATTCTTTAACTTTGATCAAGGTTTGTCTATTTTATCCTCCATTAATTAATGTATCAAAATTGAATTCATATCCTCCAATATTTTTTTTCTTCTTTTTTTGGAGGGGGTGGAGGGGGGAATTTTTTATAATGGTTGTGATCATAGGGACTGTAGTTAAATGTATGTATGATTACGGTTGCTTTATGATGAGATTGATATTTCTGATTGATATTTCTTTTTTTTTTAATAATTTGAGTTTTTTCTCAATTCCTTGCAATTTGTTTATCATTTGTTTATTTCTTGTAAAATTAAATTCATATCATAGATGCCATTGACATGTGGTTGGAAATAACCTCTGTTCTTATCTTTTCTATTTTCTCTTTTTCTACTTTGTTAATTTTTTAATATGAACAAGTTGTGTTCCCAACACTTTGTTACATACAATTTCTTGCTAATATTAACAAATATAAGATCGTATGAGCATTTTACAATGTCTAATTATACATTGTTGTTTGAGTCCATAACTTTATTTTATCTTCTTTATTTTATGTACACCAATAATATCCCATGCAAGCTAATAAAAAACTCTCTTAATATCAATGAGGTTCAAATTTTAGTACACCCATTAAGTCAATTATATATTACCACTTGAGAGGAAGTCCAATAAGAGGACAAGTTTGGGTAGATCAATCATTCTAAGGCAAAGACATTGAAAACATATACAATTTCTATAGAAAACTTGATAATTAATGTGAAAAAAGATAATGACTATCAAATAATTGTTCAAAAAGAAAACAACAAAATTTGGAGAAAAAAAGATTGTTTTCATAGAAAATAATAGCTATCAAACACCAAAAAAAGGAAAATAACTACTATTTATAGGTGGAAAATTTAGTAAATCAAACACATGTAATTGACATTTCCCAGGAAAATTAATTATAGGGAATTCAATTGCCTAGAATTTATTTTCTTTTCATGTATTTTCCACACTTGCAATCAAACAATACCTTGTAGTTAATTGTAAAAGCGAAGGGAATGTCCTCTATGGAGTTTCATGGATGTTTTAAATTGTATGAATTTTGGGATTCATGAATTTTAATAGAATTCTACAGAATGCGTCAGATTCTAATAGAATTCTTTCTCATGGCCCTTTTTTTGGGTGTTGGGGGGGTTTCTAATGGAATTGTTACATTTAAGGGGTGAGCTCAACATGGAATTTGATCGATAGAATTTGATATAGTTTCAGGTATTCTTGATACATTTATTACTATAATCCATAGGATAATTTTTGTACACAAGAAAATAACACAAATACGAACTAATTAAAAAAATTACATATCGACCTTTACATTTATTTTGTATAATAATAATAACTAGTTATAAAATCATTTAGGAATGGGTTTTTTTACACCTAGCGTCCCCAACTTTTCGCCTTTTTAAGAATTGCATCCCCAACCTTTATTTTTCCTTCTGTACGTCTCCAACCTTTAAAGAAATCCCCTATTTCATCCCTGGTGACGGAAACTGTCAAATTCCATCGTTAAGGTCAAGGGCATTTTCGGTGACATACAAATAATTGATATTTTAATGTAAAAAAATAAATAAAAAAGGTGGGGGATTTTGCCATTTCTGGCAGCCAAAGGGCTGTCGGAAATGGTAGCTGTGCTTGCTGCCATCGGCCGGCAGGGACGGCTGGAAATGGCAACAAATGGGGCAGCATGGGTGGGAGAATCCCCTTCTACAAAACAATTTGCTTGCTGCCGTTAACAGATAGGGAGTCTCCCCCCTCCCACCATGTTCTTGCTGCCAATGGCCGCAAGCACAGCTGCCATTTCCAGCAGCCCTTAAATGGCACAAGGAGGGACTCCCCCCTCCGGTTTCCTTTTTTTTTTCACATTAAAGTATCAATTTTTTCTATATTACCAAAAATGCCCCTGACCTTAACGGTAGAATTTGACAGTGTGTATATCGGCACCAAAAAAATATCGATATCCCCTGTCAAAGACACTAATTGAAACACCTCTGTTCTCAAACAGAGAACCAGAAGTGAACAAGAACCAGGTGACCATTCTTTTATCACAAGCTTCCTGAGACAACCATTTGTTAATCTGGCTCACTCACATTGACCATTCGAAGCCGAATCTTCTCAATCTTTTTCCATGCGTCCAATTTCAGGCTATAAATCGAGACTTCATTATCATCACTGTTATCTGAAAAAACCAATCTCACAACCATATAGTCATCCGTAATATCATCGTAACCAAACCAGATAACTAAATTTGTGCCAGTCCCTCATCTGAACAAGGATAAATGATACTACGCTATGGCTATGAATAGACGGATTCCATACAACAATTTTTTCACATGAAGAGCTATCAGAGGTACATCGGAAGCAAATTAGGCATCTACAAGAGCCTATAAAATTCCCACAATTTAGGCGACCATCATATTGTATGGAAACAGGAGGCCTGATCTATAATTTCGAATCTAGAATCAAAACTTTGGCATAAAACTTCAGATTGGGTCCTCTATTGACAATGGCAAGAATGTTATGAGAATTGACGTCGTTTAATGATCTATTGAGATGCAATTGAATCAGATATGAACTATCAATGAGATTGAATTAAAAAGAGAAAAGTATGTACCTTGTAGGAGCAATAACTATACTTTAGGGTTTGAATTACGTGATTCTAATATAAATTGAGATTTTTTGATAAATTTATTCTTTTAATTTTAGAAATTTAAATCAAGAATTAAGTTATTAAATTTGAAATCAAATCATTTAACTTGGTTATGATTTGATTACTAGTTTTCGTTTCAAAATCAATAACCAAACTATAACCAAATGGTTATTCATTTTAATAACTATAACCTTTTGAAAATTTAGAAAAACCAGACCAAACCGCTCGGTTTTGATTTGGTTTGATTGGTTATGGTTGTTTTACCCAGCCCTAATTTTTTCTGTTCATGAAATACATTACACGTGATTTTTTTGAAGTCGCACTGTCTAGTTTCATTGCTAACACTAGACGTCTCGTATAAACAATGTTTAGAAAATAGGACCAGCCATTGGACTAGAGAAAATGACAGCTCAAGGTTTAAAAACTTGAACTAAGATCGAACTGGTTTTAATTAAATAATTAAAAAACAAATTTTAGACAATTTTTTTATAATAAATAAACTTTTTTTCCAGATTTCGGTTTTTACCATGAACAATTTTTTCTTAATTTTTGGTTCGGTTCTTAAATGACCAATTTTTTCAGCCGGTCTGGTCTGGCTCTCAGAAGACTGGGTATAACGGCACAAGACAGATGTGATGACTTGTGAGGGTGATGATGTGCTTGTATCGGTGATTGCTATTACGTCACACCACTATAAGGTAGTCCTGGGATGAGGCGGCCGCATCGGGCCCAAGACAAATAGGGGCCCAAACCAATTTGTTATACTTAGCCCAACATACATATCATTTTTTCTTTTTTTGTTAATGTTTTCAGGGCCCATATTTTGAAGAAGAGGGCCCAATTCTTTAAAATTTAAGGGCCCATTATTTTGGCCCAAAAAGATTTTTTCAAATTAACAAAAAAAAAAAAAATTAATACACAAACAGAACGCGAAGTCTGAGGCTCAAAGTCGCGCATCCCCCCTTCCTAAATCCCTAAATTCCAAATTATCCCAATTCCCAATTTGAGAATTAAAGAACCCTAATTTGGCAATCAACAATCAATCTCTTTCGCTCTCAATCTGTCATCACCCGTCGGCCGTCCAGACTCCAGTCTCCAGCATTGCTGCCGTCGTTTCTGCTGCTCCACAACTCTGGAATTTCTTCTACGTTGTCAGTTGCTACCTCACCTGTCTTGCTGTCCGCTGCCTTCTGCTTCTGCTGGCTGCACTGCGCCGCGGCCCTCTGCTTCTACCGCCGCCAGCCACCTGCTTTCTTGGCCTCTTGGGTCTTGCTGCCAATCAGTCGACAGACGACTGTCATGGTGATTTGAAATCAGGGATAAATTCATTGTAATTTCTTATCACCCCAACCCCATTATTTGATGTCTTTTTAAATATGATCTTTTTCTTTTTTCTTTTTTTTTTTACATTGATGTCTCTCATTTCCATTTTCGTTGTAATGGTTCTTGGTGATTTGAAATCAGGGATAAATTCATTGTACTTTCTGATCACCCCAACCCCATTATTTGACGTCTTTATAAATATGATTTTTTTTTTACATTAATGTCTCTCATTTCCATTTTCATCGTAATGGTGCTTGATAGTTGATTTGAATTTGATTACATTGTAATTGGTAGAAGAAATGGAGTTACCTTGAAATTTTAGATTGAAATATTCAATATTGTAAATTTGTAGTGTTATATAATTCATTTTTCTAAATATCTTTGCGTGTTTTCATGTTTGGATAATAAGTCAAGTTACCTATATATTGTTATATAATGTTAGATAATCCATGAAGGAATTAAAACATTGACACAAATGCATCTATTCAAACATTGTGCTTAGGGATAATGTTTTTATCTCGTGCTTTGAGGAGGTTTATTGCTTAAATGGTTACTTGGCTTGATTTAGGGATTGAGGAAGTTTATTACTTAATTGATTATGTGGTTTTGTTTAATTGATTATGTGGTTTTGTTTAATGATTGAGCAGGTTTATTGGTTAATTAGTTTGGTTTAGTTAGTGAGGAATTTTGGATGAAATTTGAGAATTGATTTATTTATTGGTTTGAAATTTTATTAAAGGAACTACATAAACCATACTACACAATGGTTGAATTAACATATTATTTGTAACATATTATCTTTAGTTTGTATAATTTGGTTTAGGTAGTAAGGAAGTTTGGATGAAATTTGAGAATTGATTTATTTATTGGTTTGAAATTTTATTAAAGGAACTACATAAATCATACTACACAAGGGTTGAATTAACATATTATTTGTAACATATTATCTTTAGTTTGTATAATTTGCAATTGATGAACGATGCTTCTATCATAGCAATAAGATTAATTACTATTCATTTCTTCTAGTGATGTGATTAATTAGCATATGTCATGCCTCCAAAACATGCATCTGGATATCAAAAGAGAAAAAAGAGGGCAAGGGTTGAAGCTTTAATACAAAGTCAGGTAGGAGATATTGGTAAGTTCTTTCATAAGGAAAAAAGAGAGGCGGAAACTGAAGAAAATATCGAAAATGTGGTGAATGACCCAATGGATGATGTGGATGAAGAAGAGGATGTGAATAAAGGAAATAATGCAACGGATTTTGGAGTGACAGAAGAAGAAGAAGAAGAAGAAGAAGAAGAAGAAGAAGAAGAGATTGATGTTGAGGATCCTGGATATTGGACACACATTGATCATCAAAAGAGAGATTATTTAGTGGAAAGAGGTCAAAAAAGAGTTCAAGGCATCGTGTTTCCAAAGGATGCTACCAACAGACACTTTGATTCATCATATTTTAGCCGAGTACTACCGCATAGGAAGACAGTTGATAGGAGGTGGCTTGTATATTCAATTTCGAAGGACAAGTTGTTTTGCTTCTGTTGCAAGTTGTTTCCTGAACATGATATTGTGTCCAAAGTCGGTCAATTGGCTTGTGACAGATTCAGAGATTGGCATAATGTGGGAAGAGCTCTGCAATGTCATGATAGAAATCCAGAGCATTTAGATTGAATGGTTCGTTGGACTGAATTGGAAAACAGACTTAGGAAAAATGCTACAATTGACAATAGCATGCAATTGTTGATGACTGAAGAAAAGGCACATTGGAGAGAAGTGTTGACAAGGATAATTGCGATTGTAACCACACTTGCCAAAAACACATTGTCATTTTGGGGTGATAACGAGAAGCTCTATGCCAAGAATAACGGCCTCTTTTTGCAATTGGTAGAGATGGTTACTAAGTTTGATCTAGTGATGAAAAAGCACCTTCAACGTGCTACAGCCCGTGAGATTCAGTATACCTATATTGGCAAACACATCCAAAATGAGCTTATTCAAATGTTGGCAGCTGAGGTGAAAAGTTCAATTCTCAACATCATTAAAAATGCAAAATTTTTCTCTGTCATACTTGATTGCACACCCGATGCGAGTCATGAAGAGCAGATGTCTCTAGTGATACGATGTGTGAATGATACGGCTGATGTAGTAGTTGTTGAAGAATTTTGGCTTGAGTTTTTGAAAGTAGATGATACATCTGGACTTGGGCTTTTCACCAAGCTTAAAAATGTTTTGTCCGAACTTGGTCTGAATGTTGATGACATCAGGGGTCAAGGGTATGACAATGGGGCTAACATGAGTGGAAAATTTAAAGGCGTCTAGAGTAGATTACTTGAAATTAATCCCCGAGCTTTCTATACTCTATGTGCTTGTCATAACCTTAACCTGACATTATGTGATATGGTCAAATGTAGTGATAAAGCTGAGAGGTTTTTTACATTGATACACAAGATTTATACTGTGTTCTCTGCATCAACCAAAAAATGGCAAATATTCAAAAATAGAGTGCATGGTCTTACAGTGAAGCCATTGTCCACAACGCATTGGGAAAGCCATATTGAAAGTCTCAAACCTATAAAAGAGCAAACCCAAAGCATAATAGATGCTTTACTTGATTTGGCATAGCATGATGTGGATGTTCCAAATGTTCCAAAGCTTGATGCTGAGACCTATGCAGATTGCGTTGCAAATTATGAATTCTTGCTTGACCTAATCATTTGGTATAAGTTGTTGTTTGTGATTTACGAAGTGAGTAAATGTCTCCAATCGGAGAATATACATTGATGGTGCTACAAGTCTTTTACAAAGTCTTGCTGCCTTTCTGGAACATTATAGAGAAAATGGGTTCAATGAAGCATTGGATGAAGCAACACAAAAGGCAATCGAATTGGGAATTGAACCTGTATTCCAAGAAAAACGCACCATTCAAAGGAAAAGACGATTTGATGAAAATACTAGTGATGAAGTATAACCATAAACTTGCATTTGTTGTTTTTGTCATTTTTCCTTTTTATTTATTTCATTTTTTTCTTCTTATGATAGGTACGTCTGTCGCCTAAGAAATCATTCAGAGTTGAGTACTTTTTGTGTGTGGTTGATCAAGCGCGATCTTCTGTTAAAACCCGATTTGAACCCTTTAAAGTATATGCGAAGACTTTTGGTTTTTTGTTTGATATTAAAAAGTTACGACAACTGCGTAACGATGACTTGAGGGTGTGTTGCATGAATTTGGAGCAATATTTGAGACATGATGACAATTCAAACATTGTTGGAAATGATTTATATACTAAATTGTTGATTTTGAAGATGTACATTATGAGGTGAAGAGTGCAATTCAAATGTTGCAATACATAAAAACAATCATGCATGATAATACTATGTTTCGACTGGCATATATTGCATACCAAATCTTATTAACTCTACCTGTTACAGTGGCCTCAGTAGAAAGATCTAATTTCTCCAAACTCAAGTTGCTCAAGACCTATCTTCATTCAACCATGTCACAAAAAAGACTAAATGGTTTGGCCTTACCATCCATTGAGAAAGAAATGGTTGAAAAATTAGATTGTGAACATTTAATTAGTATTTTTACCTCTAAAACTGCAAGACGTGTTGTCTTTATGTAACTTTTTGTATGTTGTATATATTTTGGTAATTTTTAATATGTTGTATATATTGTGTTTCCAATGACATATATTGCATACTAAATCTTGTTAATTTGGGAAGAGTTGTTAAATGTTACAATAAAAAATGAAAGAATATAGTTATTAGACTTTGGTCAATGTTGTTTGTATTGGAAATTCATCTATAATGTAATTAGACTGAAAATGTCATCGACATTTCTTTATTGAAATGAAACCGTTATTCTTACCCAAATGGCCAAATCTTACGAATGGGAATAGTTATCAAATCCCTTAGGATGACGAGTGTTAACTCAAAGCCACAAAGAACAATCTCGTGTTAGTCACTTTAAGCGCAACATTACAAGCTATTTTAGCATTTAAAAGGCAGGACTACACAAAACGAAGAACAAAAGGGGGGCTCAAACTCGATTATTTACCTTTCTGGTTATCTTCGTGTATATGGCTACCACATCTGTTACCGTGGACTTGACTGTGAGGTTACACCAAAACTCTACAGTGAAAAGTAATGTTCATCAACTTGTAGGTAAAATAACACAGGTTAAGATATCACACACTGAAAGAATACACTTGAAATATGTTGAGACCAGCAAGTACAATTCCTCTAATACAAATCTACTTAACCAAGAATCATAGTTGAATTTCAATTTATCAAGAAGTTAAGCACAAAGGTAAACATCATATTCTTTCCCAAGTTGCCAGGTTACCTTATGAGATAAATGTGAAGGATCACAAACAACTTTCTTGATGCTTTGCTGTTTCAACTTCTAAGGTCATTCCAAATAGCTTTTCTACTTTCATCAAACTCCACCTGTAATCCCTAGTACAAATCATTTATAGAAGGTCGAAAATTGAGCAACATTTTGTTTCAACTTTCCATGCATAAAATTGTTAAAGGTTAGTCCAATTACCAACAGCATCTCTGGTACAGTACTGGACTGCATATACTTTGTAAAAGATTTTAGCATCTTGTTCGCATTTGATACTATCAAAACTTTCAAAACCTCTCTATAAATGGTCGCTAAACACTCATTCAGTTCATATGGCTATATATCCACTAGTACTTTGCTGAAGGTAAAATATAGCATCCATATATATAGCTGATAAAGCTTGAAAATGACAGAATAATTGGAAAATTTTACCTTACATTATGGTTTGTTTAGGATGTAAGTACTGCCATACACTGCACTCAAATGTGCAAAAGCCTGCAATTTCACACATGCTTGCAGTCATGTCAAACCAATTGAGACAATTTAAATCTACAAACAGAGACAAACCAGAAGTAATTTTCTCCAAATATGTATAAAAGATAGATATGAGTGATCCTCATTGAAATCGAACCAAAGATTCTGCATAGATAAATATTAGTTACTAAGAAAATCTCCTTCGTATTATTCATGGACAAAAAAAGTCGTACCAGAGTAAAAGACCATACAGATAGCAAAGAAACATGAGTTTGTTATTAAGTAGAAACTTTTACTGATTCTGTAGGGTAAAAGGTCGTGGTGGATAAAACTCTTTATCGAGGAAAAAAAGGGACATGACTGTGTCTATGGAGGAAAAACGGGACATGACAGTATCTACTTTCTTCCAAAATTAATCTTTGTGAAATGATGAAACTAATATCCTATCATTTGGTTTATTGTTCTTTCAAATGTTTTCCTTTCTTGGATGGTAATATCCAGTCTTGACATGTCAGGAAGCGTTTGAAAACAAAGAATAGATTGTAATGGGATAACCTAATCATTTGAGCTCGGCTGTGGCTTCATTCCATGTGGTCAGAACAGAGAACACTAATGCATGGACAAATTACACGAGGGGAAAAAAGCATGACAATCAAACAATGATACCACAATACAATCATTTTATCACACAGTGCCGTGACAAGAAATCATAGTGTATCTTACTAAAAAAATCATAGCTTATTTTACAAACTCAGTTTATTCAATTCCAGTTGCCTAAGCAAAACAAGCATCTCTTCACATGAATCAGTATGAAAATTCAAATAGAGAATGGATGGTTTAATAAGCTAATTTCTTTCGGGAATTGCGAGAGCCGAGACATAAGAAAGTATTTGAGTCCTAATTGAGCATCAATGACAACATAAAGTAAGTGCATATTATATTAGTTCAAACGATATTATCATCTGCTTCCAGCAAACCATATATGCCAAAAACAACAATAAGACAGCCGGTTTCTCCTCTATTCATGGACCAATCCACGCGAAGAAATAAAATGATAGGTTCTGATTTTTATTTTTATTATTTTTTTATTGCTTTGGTTGGATCTTCAACAGAAACAAAAGGAAGCAAAATGCTGCTATAAACAAAGTCAAATTGCTTGCATTGGAATTAAGAAGAAACAATACTTTTATACTAAATTATTTTACGACTTGTCCAGTGAGCAGAGAAGCTGGAATTAGTTACAAAGTAGTTTTTAACCTTAGGCTCAACTCTCACCAAAACCATATCTAATTTTTTGCCCGATTCCAACGAAAACTCTAATACACTATTTTATACTATAGAATCAGCCAGTTATTCTGAAAATACCCAAACACCACTCATCTATATAACTCGCTCAGGGCTGGCATATTTTATAACTTATGCAGTAAAAACTAACACAGCAATCAATAGCCATCTTAGTCTGTTTAACTTAAGATCAGCTGACAACTTTTTAATCTAGCATAAAGTTCAAAAGAACCAAAACACACGCTGGTCAATCATGTAAATCAATGTTCAAATTATCAATATCATTCAACCTACAATGAAAATAAATCTTCACCTTCATTTTCTTCACAACTCCAAAGCCAGCTGGTCTAAGTAACTCTTGTTGCATTAAGTGCCAAGGCATGACAAACAAAACTCAGTTGTATTAAGTTCATATTTTCTGCGTTAAGGAGCACAAGAAAGACAAACAATCATAACCATCAGACAAATGCAAACTGCTAATAAATTTCAGCAACCATTCGCAAGTAAGGCCATCAGTCACATCAAGGGTCAAATTCTATTACATCAGCATGCGAGATTTTTGCTTTTCGATTTCGTAGATATTTAGGTTTTCAGATAATAATATATACATATTAAGCCATCCACGTAATATTAATACTTAAGAGGCATGTCAATAACAGAATTTTAACTCCAGTAAAAGTCAAATTTCTACTGTTTGATGTGTGCTCAATTCCAATCTAATCAAATCTTGTATTTTAATCCATATAGCGTACTTGTTAGGGGGTGCATTTACAAACAGCAGATTTCATATTTACTCATTCCCCATTTCTAGTATTCTTTACTGCAAAGTCAAACCCATCATTTCTCGGCCATCTGTCCCATACTGCTTTCAGTCTCTTTAGAACTTCCAACAAAACTATAACAGCTTCAGTGCAATTGTCAATAAAATAATATGCATTCTTTGATATACCGCTCTTGAAAGATATTATAGGTCATTTATTAATTGTCCCCCTTGAGTACAAGTTTCATTTTGGACAATGGACGGCAGACCGTTTTGCATCTCCTCTGAATTCTGGGGATGGGGAGGAGATGAGTTGGCTGACCGTTTGGAAGTAAAGGAACCGGATGCAGGAGCATAGCCAGAGTTGAAGATCCTCTGCTGAGAAAAATAAGTGCAAGGCTGTGTGTTTAAGGATGTAGGGGGAAGGCTGGTTAAGAGGAGGAAGCCTGGCGACACAGATCAGTTGTCACCAGTGTAGCAGATGGGCCATTTGCACTCCAAATTGGTAGTCCAGTGGCTTTGTGCTTTGATGCCAGCAATGAATGCAGGAGACAAGCCAAGTCGGAAGTTCGGTAAAAAGGGAACTTAGGGGTGGGAGAGACAGTACATATGAGAGAATGGGAGCACGGGGAGCTAGTTTTGCTCCTCCAATGTTGTGTCTGTTGACCGTAGCAATTGTGTGCTTCTCAGAAATAGGAAGAAAACGTAGCCGGCCAGCTTCCTCCTGCAGCTAGAATAGGCAACCGAGATAACTGGGGCAACAATTGGAGGATGGGGACTTTTTGGTGAGATTTTATAGGTGCATTGGGTAAGTAGAGGGTGAAATGTTCAAGAGATCCTTAAAGGAGAAGAACACAAGGGGCAACAACAGATAGACAAGCTTGTTCCTCTCATAAACCCCCCCTCCTTTTCCTCCTCCCAAGAGGTGGGAGGGAATATATTATAATCAGAGATACGAGAGGAAATTAGAATAGAAGAAAGAGGGGACAAAATCCAGGACTTCTTAGTTATATCAAACACCCCCCATACCAAGCAAAAACATAAATAAATTGCTGGCACATAAGACCGAATCCTTTCATCTTTTCTCGTCTGTCGTATATCTTGAAATGCTTAGTTTTACCTAATTATCTTGCTTTCCAGAATTCCGACCTTGTACAAGAATAACGAAAATTTATGAACAACATATACCCTGAGTAAAATATGGTAGATTATTTACCTGCATTAGTAGCAGAATCAACCAGGAGAATCAACCTGGAAATATCCAATTTGTCCCCTTTCTATGTAAAGGTCAAATTGGTTGTATATTGAAATAAACCATCGAGAGAAGCACAACATTTCTTGCCCCCCAAAGAACAACTTAGCACGTCCATGCACCTTACCTCGTGTTACATCAGGAAGCACGTCCTAAGTTCTCAGTTATCAAGCAAAAACCAATCAACCTGCAGCATTGCAAGTAGCCCAACTGATGCTTTCATCAGACTCTCTATAACAAATGAAAAAGAAAAAGAGGGAGAAAAAAGATTTAACTAAATAAAATCTTCGAGTCAATAAGTGGGGCATCCAAAGAAGCAAAGCAGAATCAAATCCAATATACAATTTGATACCAGTTCACATATCACCAAATTTACTGTGCAATTGGTTAAAACAAATACAAGTACGGGGATGTCCAATGTTCTCTTCGATCTGATTATGCCACTCTATCTGTTACAGAAATCATAACAGCAGTAGGAAACAAAAGTAAAATCCGCAACCAATGTTCCCTTAACACAACTCCTAGTGTATAATGCATCCCACAGAAATAAAACCAGTAGCAACCAGCACCAAATATATTCTCAAATTCAAAGGATTCTGTAGCTATAAGCACTATAGTACAAAACATTCAAGCCAAGTGGAAAATATCGAAACTAGTACCTGATAATATTTTTGTTCTGGGAAATATTACATAAGTTTCCCCTGATAAACCAGTGGCTCCAAAAAAGAAGAGAAGCTTCTTGATGACACCGACCAGTCGGAGGAGTAAACATTGCATTCAATCTGCTCCTATTCCCTTTTGATGTCCTGCCATGCATTCAGGTAAGAAAGCTAAAAGTGCAACATAAACAATGACAAATTTTACAATCTGAAGGCGTATCAATCCAATAATTAAAAATCCTTACCCCCAGCAAAAGTTGGGAACTTGGATTTCACACTCAGAGAAAAATCATTGATCTGAATTGACAAACAGACATACCAATTTAGCCACTTACACTATTTGAAGCAGAAACATGAGAACAAATCAGACGCGGAAAACTCAAGTAGATGAAGAGCTCTGTAGGAAAGTACAATCGTGGTACAACTTAGGTTGCATTAACGTCTAACTTCATGGCAGAAACCAAATTAAAAGCCTAGGAATCTAGTTCAGCTGCTCTTCTCTATGAAGAATGAACACATGAAATAAATGACTCAGACAATCTAATTCTGAAAGCTACACATCAGAAAACAACGAACAACCAAAATATCACCAAACTGCACCAGGATAAAACCAAAAAAGAAAGTTCATGAGTTGATCTACATAATCCATTACCAAAAGACAAGATTACATGAAGAGTCTCTCTAATCTAATCAAAACATTGACGCATTATTAGTGCTTACAACTACAATAAAAAACAGTTACTAAGTAGCCTTAACAACCTTGTCATCGCCTACAACATTAAGAATCGGAAGACTGCTTAGGAATTCATCAAGGCCCTCAAAAAACCCAATCCCTTCAATGTTGTCATCCTCCCCACGTCCTGATCCATGTCCATGGTTCACGCTTGGGGCAGGCTCCTCAACTTCATTGCTAAACTCCACATTCAGATCCAACTTCCCAAAGTTCTTTGCAACTCTCCCAGGTTGCTTCCGTGCATTAGCCGCAGACCCTTTCTTACTCGGCTCATTCTTGCTCGGCTCATCCGTTGACTTATTAGGCCTCTCCACCTCTAAGGGAGAGACAAATCCATCTTGTACATTCACATTTTTAGCTTTATCAACTTGTGTGCTTTCCGCATTTTTATTTGCCTTTGCAGCAGTCACTTTTCCTCTAACATTGTTCACTTTCTTTTTCTTCTTCTCCATATCATTCTGCCAATCACCATCAGACTCACTCAAGTATGAGAGATCCACAATATCATCATTATGATCATCGCCGCCGTCGTCGTCAATGTATACTCTAGGAGCTGAGCTCTTCCGAAGGACATTATTATTTGAATTAGTGGCATTCCCCATTTGGGGTTGTGGAGAAGTAAACATAGGTGAAAATGGCGTCCACTGTGAAGCTGCACCTCGATTTTTCAGCAAATTGTCAGGCGAAACACCTAATGGAAAAAATCCCCAGCAACAGAAGTACTGCTCTTGGCCATCTACAATTGGTGGTGGAGATGGAATCGCCACTGCTTGAAACGCTCTTTTACAATTTTGACACCGCAGAATACAATCAGTGTACAACTTAGGATACTCATACATGTGATAACAATAAGGACATGCAGTCCAGAAAGTCGACTGAGCATCACCTGCTGGTGCATCCATACCCTCTCCCTCTTCTATGTTCTCATCAGCTGGAGCTTCCCTACTAGTTTCATGACTAACATTAGAATAATTTCGCTCCATCTGTGGCTGCTCAGTTACTTTTTCCTGAGTCGACCTAGACGCAGAAGCCGCATTCCCAGTAAAACTAGGATAACTCTGTTGTGGCTGTTTATTCACTTGTTCTTGAGTCGACATAGATTCTGAGCCTGACCCAAAAGCCATATTCCCACCCGAAGAGAAATTAATAAAGTTCTGAACTGGTTGCTTATTGACTTGCTCCCTACTGGACCCAAAAATTATCGGGTCCGGAGATACAACATGCGTAGAGATCGGAAGAGCTATGAACCGTAGAACTAGTACCGCTAGTGTGTACATGCGGTTGAGGAGCATGAGGACTTGCACTACTGCTGGGTCCGCCAAAGAACATGAAATTCTGCTGCATTGGAGGAGCCGTCAAGTGCTCTTGAGTCGATACATTGTTAAATGGGACGGACTGCTGATGCAAATGAAAACCCAGCTCTTTATCGTACATTGATTTTCTGGTTGGATTCGAGAGGACCGACCATGCATCCACCACGAGACGAAAAGCCTGGTCAGCAAAGGGAAAACTATTTTTCTGGGGATTCAAAAGAAGGGATAGTCGGCGGTACTGATTTGCAATTAGCTCAGAGTCATTGCACTGGTGCGGCGCCTGAAGGATCGAGTACCAATCGAGCTGGTTACTACTGATTCGCCGGTCACCGGCGAGGAGCGTGTCGGCGACGGCGAGAATTTGCGCCGCAGGCAGAAGGGTCGGGTCGGAATCCCTCGCCCGGGTCGCAAATGACTTGCTTCCCAGCAAGTCGCGGGCCGACAGCAACTTCTCGGCGATCGTCAGCCACCTCATCGCCTCTGACCGAGTGGTGGTTGTCGGGAAAAATGATTGCTCCATTTTTTCCCAATTTTCTTTTTTCCGTTTTCTGCTTTGTCTTGTGAAATGGGGTGGGGGTACAGAAGAACTACAAGGGGAGTGTGATTTTTTGAGGACGCAAAAAGCACTCGTGCCTTTTTGCGATGAAATAGGGCGAGTTTAATTGCAAATATTACCTCAACTTCTCACTCAATTACTAAATAGTCCCTGTGCTTCAAAAATGTTTCTAGTTTCGTTCATACCCATCTTTTAAAAATGTTTTCCATTGATCAAAACTTTTTTTTTTTTTTTAAGTTTCTGCGAGTTATACGTTAAAAATAATCTAACACTATATATATGGCACTGTATGGCCACATAGAGTGCATCAAAATATGTCATGTGGTTTTTGATATGACGTGTCTCGATATATATCACATAGTTATATGACATTATATGATGTCATATCATATGGTACTAAATCGAGACTAAGTCATACAATAACATATGTCATTGCTTATACATAACAATTTTGTTCATCTATCTAATGAGAAACCCTCATGGCACTTACCGACTTGAGAAATGATATAAAATCATACGAATGATGAAATAAATAATATTAGACGTCTGCGTAGTGTGCATTTGATACACGACATCAATCCTTCGGGTCAACATGGCAGCTTTCAATTGATATGGTGTGTTCAGATGTACGACACACAAGTGTTTAGCACTATTTATGGCGTTAGATATCTGATTTTACATCATTTTCTTTAGTGACCTATTAATTACAAATTTGTATCTTTTGTCTAAAGTCAAACCAAACTATTCAGTAAATAGGTTTTTGGAATATCGTAGCACATATACACTTTGAACCTTCGACTCTAATTCCCTTTTTATCCATGAGGTCTTCACTCTCCACAAAACCACCGCTTACCAATCACCAAATTTCACAATCAAAAAATTGTCGAAGCTGATGGAATAGAATTGCAATCATATTTTACTTTCTTTCTTCTTCTTTTTTTTTTTTTGTCATGAAATGACTTCAGCATAATTTTACGTTTTAGCAGTCGAGTCATAAATTGGAAGAGGATGATATGCAAGTTGCAATTGGATTTAATATCTAAGATTCTAATGTCGTAAAGAGGGGTATGTAAAGTTCAAATTTGAAAAATATCACCAGAAATATGAGAATCTAACCACCACGGTACTTGTTGGAATCACACTTCTTATGTGAAACTGATTATTAATACTACTAGTAAAAAGAGTTGTACTATTTGAACAAAAAACTACTACTAACCGGACTCATCTTAAAATTCGATGACCATTTAGCCAGTGATATTTACATGGTTAATTGGAAATAGGGTTGAGAAGCTGGGGATATAATGATGTAATTTGCTGAAAGCGTCCGACTTTTGACACGAATGGAAGATGGAGTAGACTGCATCGTGTAAAATTTTGCGAAAAAGGGATAATAATAAATTTTATATAATTACAGCTTTTCGCCGGCGGGCGGTGGGGGGAGCAATTACTGTGGTTTTTTTTTTTTTGCTCGAATCAGTTACAGTAGTTTTGACTTTTGGCATGAGAAATTTATGAGACACGCTCTGTATTTATAATTTGCATATTATATTTTAAGAAAAAAATATAATTTACTCCTTAAATTTCATTAATATTTACTCCTTATAAATATTACTTATTTTAACAAAACAATTACAATTCTTTTGTCAAATTTTTTTCCTTATGCAAAATAAAAAAAGGAAAAAATTAAGTTGCAAAACAATATCAAATATCAGGTATAATTTTAACTTAATTTTTCTTATTGAGTAAAATTTGTTTACAATTCATATTTCCCCGCACTTTACAAAACTAAAATTCAAAAAAATTATCTAGATTTTCTAAATGATAATATAATATAATATAATATATGAGGTGTGATTTATTAGTCACAAATAAATAGTAATTTTGTCTAAATAATTAATTTTTTAATTTTTTCACATTTTCTTCAATAAAAAGTGTTTTTTGTTAAAATGAAATGTATGGTGTAAATTGTAATTTCTAAAAATACAATATGTAAATTGTAAATATATAATTAACAAATTTCCCTTTTGATATTTCACCATTTTTGACAACTACTCCTATCAAGTAACTTTTACGAGAATGAGCATAATTAGTTATCCACAAGATATATAAGATTATTTGATACAGTAAAGTTATCCATTTGAGTTTGTTGTTACAGATACCTTTTCTATTTTTCTAAGAAGTACAATTACTAAAATATTTATTTTTTTAAAAAGTGATTATTAGATAAGTAATAAAATCTCACAGCAGATTTTGAAAAATGATAGTTATATTAACACTATATGTTTTACTAACTACATTGCACTATAATACTATTTAATGTCCTTCATCTTTTCATATTTTTATATTAAAGTATTAACTTTTTTGCTCTATATTATTCGGTCCAGCTATAAAGCCTTATCTATCTTCTATTAAGGAGCCCTATCGCTTACGTGGTAAAAATCTAATAAAAGCTGCCCTACCAACAGGGGGGCCACTTTTGTTAGATCTCTACCACGTAAACTATCCGTCTACTTAACAGGAGTCTTATCTATCTCTTTAACAAATTTCTCATATTATTATTCTTAATCTTTAATTGATTATCACATCTTATATCTAACAATGATTTTCTTCTAAAAATTTTAGCGTGAGAACCACTTAAATCATTTAAATAAGTCTATAGCCACCAGATTGCAAAGATCAACAAGGGTCAAAGGTCAGCAACGGTCGTCTTGGGAACCGGCTCCTAGTGTCTCGTCCAACTTAATGGCCTAGCGACCAAAAGAATAAAAGATCCAAAGAGCCCGTTGTAGTGACCTAAGAAGCAAACCTCCATTCCAGTGTTCTCGCGGTTCAGGACGCCTAGGCACTACGCTACCGAGCTCACAGTGCTCCAACCTAACGCCACGACCTGATGGGCATGCTAGCTAAGCACTTGCGGGGGAACTCACGTGAGGGGCCTTATCACTTACGACTGATGAGACTTTAGCATTAAATGCAGAAGTGATGGCCACGGGCCCCACAAATAGTTTAAGTCGCCATTAGTCGAAAAGTAAAGGTCAAATCCCAGTTGATATGACCTATAGGTCCTTTTTTTGGGCCTGTCATTAAATATATGTAATCATCGCTCCCATGCAACTGGCTAACTGGCATTATAAATAAAGGCAAATGAAACTAAGAATGGGGGAAAGAGACCCAAAATCTCATTCTTCTTGTCCTGGCACATTTACTATCTTTCATTTATTATAAACATTTCTTGCCTTTACACATTAACTGCATAAATCGATTCAAATACGAATTTTCCACGAATACAAATCTTGTTTGTTGAGTCGAAGGCTGAATTTGACGTCAACAAATTAGCGCAGTCTGTGGGGAGCTTTACAAAAAGCTGTGTAAAAAACTCCCGTTGAAAGGAAATAAGTGGAAGACCCTCGGGAAGCTAAAGAACAGAAAGCAGTGATGTCAGATTGCCTCTTGGGTTTCGAAAGAACCGAGGCGTGATTCGTGTTGGTCCCTTACAGCCGCCAGCGGCCACAGAAACTGAGACCCTCCAGCGGCAAATAAAAGCTCTCGCCGAAGAAGTCCGGCGGCTACAACAATGTAGCCCACCAAATTCCCAACATTACACGTTTAATCCCTATGAAATCGCAGCTGGGGACAGCGTTTTCACAATATTGGGCCCCTGGCCTCAACGGGCCCCGGCCTCAATGGGGCTCCGGAAGGCCGAGGTCGCCTGAGCCATAGCGACAAACTCATCCCTTAGCAGACCTCGAAACCCGACCTCCGCAGAACCGACCTCCCGCCGAGATCCGCATACTCAGCAGCAGAGACCTTGGCGCAAAGTGTTGTAGGAGATAGAGGCGAGGTCGTGTGTGTAAAGCCCAGATCTACTATCGCTCATCTGAGAAACACTTCTCTTCCTCTCCAGCAAGCTCTTTCTCCCCTCACTGCAAGGACTTCATCAACCAGTTGAACCCCTATATGAGCACCCTGGTCATTACCATGCCACTGTCAGAGGTCAAAATTCAGAGGACCCTGGTTAATAATGGCAGCATTGCGAACATTATTTATTGGGAAGCTTTCCAACAGATGAAGATGGACCCTGGGATATGCCGCCCTACGAAGCCAGGCTTCAAGGTTTCACCAGAGACCATGTAGAGGCCAAGGGTCAGGTCACACTCCCTGTCGAATTAGGGGGACGATCCCTGCAAAAGGAAAATTTTGGCAGACTTCCTCACTGTAGACGCACATTCAAGTTACAACCCATACTCAGGCGACCCATCTTGTACGTGCTTAAAGCCACGACCTCAATATTTTGTCACTTCATGGACTCCCCTATCGGAGTATGTCACTTGCACAAAATGTCCGTTAGAAGTTTATACCTTGGATCCAAGGGTCGGTAATTCTAGGGGACAAGTTTACCCAGGTGATGAGCTCGAGACCATAAGGCTAAGTGACGATAGGCCGGAGGTAGAACTCAGAATTGGAACGAGGCTGAAGGAGCCGATGAGAACCCGGCTTGTTCAATTCCTGAAACAGAACATAGATGTCTTTGCATGGGTCCTTGAGAACATGGAGGGTATCGACCCCAAACATACTTGCCATAAACTCAACGTCGATCCCTATGGCTAAGCCCGTAAAACAAAAAAGATGACCACTCAACGGTAAAAGAAATGAGTCCCTAGCTAAGGTGGTGGACAAACTGCTCAGAAATTAATTTATAAGAGAAGCATTATGCCCTCAGTGGATAGCTAATCCCGTCCTGGTTAAAAAGAGTAACGGCGCCTAGAGAATCTACATCGACTTTACAGATTTGAACAAAGCATGTCCCAAAGACATCTTTCTCTTGCCCAGAATCAACTAGATGGCTAATGCCACTGCTGGACATGAGCTGTTAAGTTTCATGGATAGATCGGAAGAGCACACAAATCTCCATGCACTCAGGGGACGAGGAACACACTTCATTTGTAACAGACAGAGGGCTCTATTGCTACAAGATGATGTCGTTCAGATTAAAAAATGCCGGGCAACTTACCAACGACTGTTAAATTTCATGTTCAAGAGTCAGCTTGAAAAGACCATGGAAGTATACATCGACGACATGCTCGTCAAAAGCCTTCGAGCTGAGCTGCACATTGAGGACCTCCCCAGAATGTTTCAAGTCCTAAGAAGCTACAAGATGAAGCTCAATCCAAAGAAATGCTCTTTCAGAGTGGCGTCAGGAAAATTCTTAGGATACACAGTTAATAAGAAGGGAATCGAAGCGAACTTGGAGAAAGTTAGGGCAATCCTTGATATGGAGCCTCCGAAGTCGGTAAAGGAGGTTCAGCGCCTGACGGGGTGAATTGCCGTGCTAAATTGCTTCGTGTCGTGATCAACGGACAAGTGCAAGCCCTTCTTCGAGGCCATTTAAAGATCGAAGGAATTCGCATGGACAGAGGAATGTCAGGTCGCCTTCACAAAGCTGAAAGAGAACTTTTCTTCTCCTCCTCTATTGTCTAAACCCTTGATAGGGGAGACATTGTCCTTGTATTTGGCAGTCTCAGAATCCTCGATCAGCGAAGTCTTGGTCAGAACGGAAGGAGCGGCCCAGCTTCCAGTATACTATGTGAGCTACACTTTGCACGATGCAGAGCTCATATATCCATCTATGGAAAAGCTCACGTACGCCCTCGTGATCGCATCAAAGAAACTCTGGCCCTACTTCCTCGAGCACACAATCAATGTCTTGATTAGCACCCTCTAAGACATGTCCTTCAAAAACCCGACCTCTCAAGTCGCTTGGTCAAATGAGCTATTGAACTTAGTCAATACGACATTAACTACAAGCCAAGGACGGCTATCAAAGGCCAAGCCCGAGCTGACTTTATAGCCGAACTCACGTCCGTTGAGTCCAGTCCTAGTAGCATAGAACTCTTAGCTTGGGAACTGTACGCTGATGGATCCTCTACAAGCCATGCCTCTGGAGCCGGAATCGTTCTGATCAGCCCCACAGGGAATTACTACTGCCAAGCTGTCAAATTTGGTTTCGCTGTAACCAATAACGAAGCAGAATACGAAGCAGTTTTAGTAGGGGTTAGCATGGCGAAAACAATGTGCGTTAAAAGATTGACGAGTAACTCTCAACTCATCATAAACCAAACAAGTGGAGTTTACGAGATATGAGGCGAAAAGCTCTCCAAATACCAGAACAAGTTGCTGAAAAAACTGGAGGGTCTAGATCACTTCGAAATCAAGCGAATCCCTACGAGCTGAAAACAGTCACATTGATGCTTTAGCAAAGCTTGCAACCAGCAAGGGAACAAACGAGCTCCAAAGCATCCCAATTGGCGAGTTAGCAACATCATCGATCGACAAAGCGGGACGAGTGACAACAGAGATAAACTAGACAAGTAACTGGATGGACCCTATCATCCAGTTCCTAAAGTAGGGAGCGGCCCCTCCAGGCATAGAGTCCAGGAAGCTTAGACACCAGACTGCCAGATTCTCGCTGATTATAGAAAGCGATCTAAAAGAAGCTTCGTCGGACCACTGCTAAGATGAATCACAACTATGGAAGCACGAGCCATACTGGAAGTACATTCTAAAGTTTGCGGCAACCACTCAGGCGGACAAGCCTTAGCAAACAAAATCCTAACGCAAGGATATTTTGGGCTTAAAGTCAGGAAAGACGCATTCGACTTCGCTAAAGCTCGTGATAAATGCCAAAGGTTCGCCCCCAACATTAGGAGCCCGCTGAAAGAGCTAACCTCAGTCATAGGACCATGGCCTCTCGCCAAATGGGGGGTAGATCTCATTGGCCCTCTCAAAATGGGAACTTAGTTCGCTATTGTTGCGGTCGCTACTTCACAAAATGGGTCAAAGCCAAAGCCCTGGCCACCATCACGAAATAGAAAACAACGAGCTTCATCTGGAAATTAATTGTATGCAGATTTGGGGTCCCAAATGCCATAGTTACAGACAACGGCAAGCAATTTGACAATACGAAGTTCAGATTATTTGGTGAAGAGTTAAGCATAAAGAATTTCTACTCCACCACACATCACCCGCAAGCTAACAGACAGGTCGAGGCTATCAATAAAATTATCAAACGGACATTAAAAAAGCATTTGGAGGCCTAAAGATAAGCTGGGCCGAAAAGCTCCCTGCGGTTTTGTGGTCCTATCGAACGACCTGCCCAACCACGACTGGTGAAACATCATTCTCTCTCACATACGGAATTGAGGTAATGATCCTCATCGAGTTGGAGGTCCCTACCTCCCGGGTAGTACATTTCAACGAAATGGAAAACGATAAGCGGTTTGCCAACGAGCTCGACCTCATTGCCAAAAAAAGAGAGTTAGCTGAAATCAAAATACGGCATATAAACAAAAGTGTGCTAGGTTTTACAATACTAAGGTTAAAGTACGTCGTTACAAAGTAGGAGACCTAGTCTTGCACAAAGTATTCCTCTCCACTAAAGAACTGGCGGCAGAAACCCTGGGGCCCAGTTGGGAAGGTCCCTACCGAATCAAGCGAATCCTGCTAAATGGGGCTTATAAGCTCGAGGACAGATGGGAAGAGTTGGTGTAGGGTTAGAGTGTAGGCACCTAAAGAAATACTACCAATAGCCGGTATCAATTCTAAAAACCTTGCACCTTGAACTGTCATGCCATAATTGGTAAATTAAATTGCTTTCACAGGCCGATGAATTTCCACATCAAATAATTCATGAATATCTATTTAGTTCGTTTAAAGTACCATACCTTCGCTTCTCTACGGCCTCAAATAAGGAAAATCTATGATTAAGCAAAGGTTAAAGTGACTAAGGCAGGAACAAGCTTTCTGCCGAAGACATAACACTTGTCCAAAACATCTTTGACTTATCGGCATGAGAAACAACCAAAACAGGCTTTCAGTCAACAACCTCACGTCCAGGTTAACAGTTATGCGATCAAAGTTGAGGCAAGCCGTCGACTAGCAACCTAACACTTGTGATAGTTGGTTATGCGACTGAAACTAGAATAGACTTCTAGTTAAACGACCTGATCTCTTGCACAAAATCCTCATTCGAATCCATTGTACCTGACCTAAACTAGAACAAACTTTTGGTTAAGCGTCCTAACACTTTCGTTTAAGGATTTGCCCAAAGGCATTGTAAAGTTTGGGACGAATCAATTCAAATGAACAAACAGTTGGATGAAAACATATAAAAAACTTTTCATTCATAAAGATATAAGGAACTCGGAAAAAAATAAATAAATAAAAGGAGGAAAGAGAGGCTTCAAGTCTGGTGCTCTGGGGCAAGGGCTTCACTCTCTTCATCAGCAAGAGGAGCTTCTGCCTTAGCTTCATCATGATTCGAGCTCTCGTAGCCGTAGTCTTGCTTGAGCTTGGCTACCAGATTTGAGGAAAGCAAAGTCGTACTCAGGCCGGGCCATCTCGACCTCTGCGAGAATCCCTTTGGCCGTCCTGTAGTACAGCCTGGCGTTATCTTGCTTATACTTCTCTAAACTCTTATACTTGGCTACCACCTCTTTATATCCAATCAGCTCTTCTGAAGCAGCCCTGTTTTCCGCCTCTATCAGAGCTTGCTCGTGATTTGACCTTTCGATCGCCAACGTGCTCTCCAGCTCTTCAATCTTCTTCCTAGAGGCCTCCAGGTCATTTCTCAACAGGGCAGCCTCATCCTTGGAAACGGCCAGATCCCGCTCATTTTCCTTCAGCGCCAGCTCGGCCTCTTCTTTTGCCTTTGTGGCCAAGTCAACCTCTTTGGTCAGTTTCTTCATATCCTGGATCATCCTGTGAATACGAGATTTTGCATGCTGGTTCAAGACAGCTGAGCGACCTCGCATAACTACACTTGATTGAAGGATCTCTGTAAGCTACATGGAGTTCACATATTTCTCCCATTTCTTCGCCCAGATACTAGCCACGTCGCTCATGGTGTCGCCGAGATTCCCAAGTAGCCCCTCCGAAACGTTCTCAAATAGCCTCTTCAAAAGATTGAAATTGAGTAAAGCCGTAGGCCTCTTATCCTTCAATTTTTCCAGAGTTGCCCGGCTTTTTTGTTGAACATGGAGGAACAGATCGTCAGCCAGCAGGTCCAAAACCCTTTTCTCCTGAACCAGTAGCCTCTCTCTGCCTGACGTCGAGACCTGGGGTAAGAAGTTAGAGGAGGAGCCAAGAGGGGTGGACAAGGGAACAGCCCATTGTCGCTTGGCAGGAGAATCATCAACCACAAGGTCGGCTTCTTTTGCGATCCTCTTACTAGCGGACTTCTCGCGAAGTCGGTTCTTCTGCTCTTTCTTTTCCAAGGTAAAGGTAACTTCTTCAGTGAACCTCATTTTCTGAGTCCTTTCTTGGCGGTTTTCCTTGCCTAGAAAAAAAAAGCATGTGTCAGGTCACTATATGTACGAAAACAGATCTAGAACAGGTTTGCAACTTAGTGTTCTTGGGACTGCTATTGCTGCGTTCCAACCTCGGCGCTGAAAGACCAACCTCAACCAGGGTATCTTCGTTGGTAAGGTCCCTAACGTGGCGAGCTTGAGCTTCCAACCGAGCGACCTCTTGAGCTCGTTCCTTGAAGGTCAAAGATATCAACTGCTGCCTGTCGATTTCTGAAACAAAAAGGAGAAAAATTGAAGTATTAGCTCGTCAGCTCCGAAAAAGAGTTCGCTGGGTAGCCACTTACGAACGTTTGCATAGCTGGTTACCATGTTTGTATCCTCATGGTCTAGGGCCGGCGAGGTCCTCTAGTTGCCTCCTACCCAGAACCAGCCCTCCTTCCACACTGGGACTGAATCTGGTACCTACTTCACCAGATTGCCCCAAAGCTGTTGGCCTCCCGATTTTGGGCGAGCAACCACATAGAACCAACCTTTCCCTCCAAATGGAGAGGATTTCAACAAGTAATAGGAGTTGAAATCCTCAAGGCTGGGAAATCCCCAGCCCTTACATTGCCACTATCGTATACCTCTATTATGGTCTTCCACCCTGTTGGAGGAATCTGCGAGGGGGCAACCCCCAAAAACTACAACAACTGGGTCATAGGTCTAGGAAGAGGGACCCTGAACCCTCCCTAGAACATCTTCGTACTTGCATGGGCCATTTCCTTTTCATAAGGAAGCCACAGCTGTACATCATCCGGTATACGATACCAAAGACGAACGATACGTAAATCCCCTTCCTCCACCTGCGAAGGGATATCCTTGGCTGTCCACGGCAGGTCTTTCCCTAACACCACCGCCGCCAGAGGATGCCTACTAGAGCTTAATTCTGTTTCCTCCTTATCTGCCTCGTTCTCTCTCTCTTTCCATTCAACCTGGACTTCCGGCTCCTCCACTTCTTCACCAGACATGTGACCCGGTTGTTGCAAAGTAAGTAGGAGATGAAAGAGAAAATGGGAATGGGGGAAATAGTACAAATAAGGTTGGGTATGGGATGACAGTCGCGTGTTGCTTTGGGAAGCAAAGGGCAACAATCTAATTAATGATTACTGTCTTTAACTCTCTAAAACACACCATTCCACCATAGGAGTGACACGTGGCTAAGTGCGCCATCTCAACCATTTCGAAATTCAAAGAGTTTGATTTCGAGCGGTAAAAAGTTCTAAGGGAATTATTAGCAGAACTTCAAGGCCGCTAACTCTGAGGATCAGAAACAGCGACCTTAAAGGGGTATTTTCTAGCCACTAGATCGCAAAGATCAACAATGGTCAAAGGTCAAGAATGGTCAACGGTCATAAGGTCTTGGGAACCGGCTCCTAGCGCCTTATCTAACTTAATGGCCTAACGACCAAACGATCGAAAGATCCATAGAGCCCGTTTTAGTGACCTTCTAGTGTTCTTGTGGTTCAAGACGTCTAGGCGCTATGCTAATGAGCTCACATGCCCCAACCTAACACCGCGACCTGATGGGCATGCCAGCTAGGCACCTGTTTGGGACCCAGATGGGCCTTATCGCTTACGGCTGATGGGACTTTAGCATTAAATGCAAAGTGATGGCCACCGGACCCACATATAGCTTAAATAGCTATTAGTCAAAAAGTAAAGGTCAAATCCCAGTTGATATGACCCATAGATCATTCTTGTGGGCCCAGCATTAAATGCGTGTAATCATCGCCCCCATACAACTGGCTAACTGGCATTATAAATAAAGGTAAATGAAACTGAGAATGGGAGAGAGAGTCCCAAAATCTCATTCCTCTCGTCTTTGGCACATTTTTTATCTTCTATTTATTACAAACATTCATTATCTTTACACATTAATTGCATAAATTGATTTAAATACGAATTTTCTGAGAATACAAATATTGTTTGTTAAGTCAAAGGTTGAATTTGACGCCAACAAAGTCCAAAAAGAAAAATACGTAAAAGTAAAATTATATATTTTCTTATGATTTTAAGACATACAAATGAATTTTTTTGAATAATAGTTATTATTAAGAAACAAGATATAAAAATATTAATTAAACGGTCTAGGAAAAACACAATAAGATTTGTTGGGATACACATTTCATATGTTATAAATATTAAAGACCTTTAATGTAATAAAAATGTGACGTAACTATAAAAAAATATGGTGTGAATATATTTTCCCTTTGAAAAGTAGCAGAGAAATAGCTTGTCAAGTTCTATTTTTAATTTGTCCCGTTAATTATAATTAAAAAATAAAAAAATTAAAAATTCCCACAGTTTTTTTTAATTTTTTTATTTTTTTTTTGTAAATTTTTGTCTTATGTTTTTTCTATTTTTAGTATATGGGTTACTTGAAATAAATTTTCACTTTCAATTATTGGAGAAAAATTTTTGTCGTCACCTATTGCTGAAGATTTTGTGATTCAATATATTGGTTTAGCATTATTTACGAAAGTACTACATAATATCATATATTTTTTATTTTATAAAAGGAAAAAGTTAAGGATGCCATATATTATAATAAACAAAAATATTATTAGTTTTTCCTTGAAAAATTTTTTTTTTTTAGTTTCCTTAATTATGAACTCATATCAATAAAATAGTTAAATTTATTAAACACTTAAAACCATACACGAATTTCAGTATAAAAGTTTACCAAACACTAAAATGATTATTCTCACATCTACCCTTTTATTGACTAGCAAAATAGAAGCTGTTTATTTGAAAAATTACAAAAATTCCAAACTAAACCTCACTCCCCCCATCATGCGAATTTAGTCCATTATTCCTTTTTCATATGTCCTAAATTATAGTATGTTTTTCTTAGTAAATTTCTTATTTTTTCTTGTATGTGTCTATTCAATATATGCACTGTTGTTATTTTGATACTAGCATATGCATTGTTATTAGTATACAAGTAGAATTAAGGAAATAATAAATGTAAGAAGACGTCTGTAAAAAATTTGTTCTCAAATGTTACCTTTCCAACAATATATATTGAATTTTCTTAAACATTATGAAAATGATATATGTTTGCCGAACAAAGGGAATATATCATTTTTAGTTAAGAAATACTTTTTATCACGTGTCATCAAACGTGGTAACACATTATATTGATGATAGTTTCAACTAAATGTGAAGAGAGTCGATACATTTAACTACGACCAATTATCTGTCGCTCCCACCGTTCCCAATTATATAGGCTACCTTTCTTTTTTCTCTTGTTCCAAATATATATAGTCATGCTTGAAATCAAGGATTATTTATTCACCCTTTTATCAAAATGTTCTTATTTAATATACCCATGTTGAATGATAACTATTATTATACCCAACAATAACTATTATCTTTAATATATTAAATTAAATGTCCTTATTTAGTAATATACCCAATAATAAAATATTATCACTAATTAATTAATACTCATTAAACAATGGTATATTAGAAAAATTATCTGTAAATTTACTTTTTCAACAATTTTTCTTAATCTTTGTAAAGATAAGCCCATATAAATGAGACGAAGAGAGTATTCAAATTGATAAGGGTAAATTTAACAAAAGGCGTTTGCAAAATATAGCAATTTCGTCTCTGACTTTTTTTTTTTTTTCCAATCTCTAGAGTCGTTAACCTTTAAAAAATTTTCACTGAATGTCCATATTGCTGGAAGCCATCCATTTTGACCTTTAAAAGGGGAAAGACTATTTTACCCCTCATATTAAATTAAATTTAGAATACAACAACGACAAGAAATTTCTTTTAAATAAAGAAAAATAATACTTACTCCGTCCCATAAAAAATGTCTATATTAATCTTTCACATAGATTAAGAAATGCGAATTAATGTGGCTGGAAATACAAAATTTACACTTGCTCCCCTAATACTTTTATTCAATATTGAATCATTTTTTATTTAGTTAACATAGTCATTAATGCATTACAAATTTATTAGTGGTTGGACTAAGGGCATATTTAGAAAAGAAATTAATTGTTCAACCTTATTTATATAAATGGACTATAATTGAGACAAATAAAAATAGAAATTATGCATATTTTTATAGGACGGAGGGAGTAAAAAATATCACCCCACCACTGGAGTTCGGCGGCACCTAACTCATAATTTAATTCTCATATATGATGAATGATGTATCATATGAAGCATTATATATACACACACCTAGGATCCTTCATCATCTTCTTATTCACCAGCCAAATCGAGCTCTCCAATAAAACAAAAATTGTTTGAATATTGGCAAATCTAAGTAAAAGAAATGCATGATGAAGGCGCGAGCATTATCAAAGATGTCAAGGAATTGAGGTGAGAAAATGGGTCTCTTACTGTTGATAAATTCCTTATCATAGAAGGATATTTATTATTTTTTCTTTTTAAAAAAACTATTTTATTGTTTTTTCCCACTATTCCAAAATATTTTCAATGAAATGACGATTATACTCCTTAAACTTTTTAACTTTTTTAAAAAAAGTTTAAAAATAATAAAAAAATAAAAATAAAAAAAGAAACCCACCCACCCCTCCCCCTCCCCCTCCCCCTCCCCCTCCCAAGATTGGCCACCGGAAATGGAAACATTCTGGCGGCCAGCCATTCCACCGCCAGAATGGCAGCATACCGGAGGCAAAAAATGGGGTGAGTCCCCCCAATTTGTTGTCAAAAATGGCAGCATTTTGATAGAAGGTTGATTAGGATGTTTAATTTCTCTATGCTCGTGTTTTATTATGTGTTTTATTATGTTAAAATAATTATTTATGCTTGTTTTACTTATTTGTTATAGGAAAAAAGAAATAAATAAAAAGAATCAAGAACAGGCGCACATTGCAATGATTTTGGAGCTTTGGGGATCAAGGTGTTGGAAGATAAAAGATAAAAGATAAAAGACCGAGAAAGAAGGAAAAAAAATATAAGTGAAGTTGTGCGGCCGCACAACCTTGCCATGCTGCTGCTCAGCAGAAATAGCAGGGCGAACGCCCTGCTGATTAGGGTGCCCGCAACCACTCCCGCGCGCGATTTTTCATTCTTTTCGTTGTTCCTTTAAGACTCTTTTTATGGTATCTTTTGTATACGATTTTTACTAGTTTTCTTAGGTTTTTTAGACTCTATTTAAGGTAGGGCTGGGCATCAGGTCCGGGCCAACCCGACCCCACTTCAATCGGGTTCTATTTCTCCAACCCAAAAACTGGCCCGATGGGCCGGTGAACCCGACCCAACATGGTCTGGTTGGATCAGGTTGGGTACCAGGTTTGGATTTTTTTTTAAACTTAAAATTTTGGACCAAGTTTTAGGCCCAATATCAGGCCTATTTTTATTCTGATCTTTGGCTTAGGGTTTCAAGCAAGAATCAAAGAAATAGAGGGAGAGAGGGAGAGACGGCAAAGGGAGAGAGGGGTGGCGGCGGGCGTGCGGAACCCGGTGGCAGCGGCAGCGGCAGCGGTTCGGAGGGAGACAGAGGGGTCGACCTCGGGTTTGTCCAATACTCTTATTCGAGTAGTGGAAATTGGAAAGGAGAAGGGTAATCTAATTGTTGTCTTTAACTTTGTCTTATGTGACTTGAATTTGGGGGCAAAGGACTCAAGGTTCATGAACAGTAGTGCAGCACTTTTACTTTGTTTGAAATTTAAAAATAATTGGACAAGCATGAGCTCTTACGAGTGGCGGCGGCGGTTATTCAGACGTGGAGGTGGAGGAATTGAATTTGAGCATATCTAGGGTTCTTGAGAGTGGAGAGTGTTTTGAGTGTGATCCTTCTGTGTGTAATTTTTTTTGAAATCCTTGTATGTAATTGGACTAGTGAAATTGTCAAAAAAGGAAAAAGAATTAGCAAAGAAGGAATTTCAGATTTTCCCTTCAAACAAAAAAAAAAGGAAAATAAATGATTTTGCGGGAAAAAAAAAGTATATGTAAAATTTGACTCAGGTTGTACCGAATCAACCCAGAACCCCACTCAACCCGGTCGGGTTCTCCACCTTCCTACCCGTTAACTGACCTAGTTGCTACAGTAACCCAACCCGACCCAGCCCATTCGGGTCGATTGAGTCTGGTTTGACGGTTTCCTGGATCGGATGCCCAACCCTAATTTAAGGGGTCATACCTTAGACATCAAGGAGAACACATCTCCACACACAACAAAACACAATTTCATATTATTCTTTATTTTTGCATCAAAGACAAGACCGAAGGAAGGCTAATTTCTTCCTTCCTCCGGTTCAAGGGGATGTTGTTGCTACTTCTTATTCTTAATTAATCAATTTTAGTGATGTTGTTTCTTGCTCTTTTGTGAGATTCATGCTTATGAATATTGATTGTTTGATTTAGTTTAGGCCTACTACATTGAATGATTAATATTTTATTGTTAGATTTGGGAATTTAATCCTTAATTATTGTTTATCCTAATTCTTCAGTAGCAACTAATGATTGTTAATCATTAGGGATAAAACAACCTAAGTTAAATAGATCGAGCTTGTGAATTTATTACTTAGATTAACTTACTTTCCTAATTCTTCATGCAATCGTTGTTCTAAACCTAGAGAGCTTATTCTAGGTTGTCCAAATGATTATGTTTGATTGAAGAGCTTATTTTGATTAGACACACTTAAGGGAAAATTCGGATAACAGAGCTTTTTGTTGCCTAGAGTTAATAATTTTGCAAGAAAGTAGGAACAACGCTATAATTGATTACTATTTTTTATGTGGAGTGCACAATTGAACCAAGAACTGGAGTTAACATTTATATTTATCTTTCTACTTGTGTTTTAATTGTTTTATTCTTTCACTTTTATTAATTCTAACTCAATCTTTACAAAACCCCCCTTTCTATTAGTTGACACAAGACACTTTAATTTATCCAACGTTCTATGTGAGTTTGACCCTTACTCCCACACGACGCTCTTCCGATCTTTTAAATTTAGTAGAGTAACGTATTTATTATTTTAGCACATTCAACACGCAGCCACATTTCAGGAAGCAAATAGGGGGATTAAGTCCTCTTTATTGGCTGCTAGAACGTCACTTTGGCTGCCGAAAACTGCAGCTGGCTAAGGCTGCCGGAAAAGGGGGAAATGACAGCAAAATAGGAAGAGACACTCTGGCAGAACTTTGGCTGGAAATGGCAGCCAAGAAAAGGGGTTAATTCTCCCATTTGCTGCCCAAAATGGTTTGCCATTTGGGGTAGCAAATGGGGAGGGATTAACTCCCTTTTTTGTCGCTGGAATGCAGCCATTCCGGTGCCAGAATGACTGGTCGCCAGAATATTTCCATTTCCGACGGCCAATCTCGAGAGAGGGGTGGGTGGGTTTTCTTTTTTTATTTTAATTTTTTAAATATTTTTAAACCTTTTTTAAAAAAAAAATTAAAGAGTTTAAGGGGTATAATCATCATTTCAGTTAAAAAAATTTTGGAATAGTGGAAAAAATGACGATTTGCGTGCATTTATTAAAGGTTGGGGATGTCGAGGGTGAAAACAATGGCTGGGGATGAAACTGATTCGTAACTCAAAGGTTAGGGACGATTTGTGAAATTAACCCTAAATTAAATGAATGAAGTAGCATCGTGATGTGCCAATATGGTACCCTACATCACTCGCTAGTGTTGTAACAATTACATCTTCTATGGAGTCCATTGGACACCATAAGATGGTGTCTAAAGGATTCTATAGAAGAACTACTGTAACAATACCAAACAAGTGGTGGCTAAAAATTCCTATTACCTTAGCTGCTTGTTTGATAGACATGTTAGCATTACTGTGGTAGTTCATGTCATTGTCATAACCAAGCAATATTCAAAGCATTATTTACACGGAAAAAATACTAGTACTTCAAGAGGACTGAACTCGATATTACTAGGTAATCAAGAATTAATACGCATGTGAATTTAGACGTTTCAATTTGTTGTTTGATTTGGGTCCCAAAACACATGTATGTGAGTTTTCGATTGAGTAGGAGTATCAAATTTGGTATTTCTAGAGTAATGGAATTTTTTTATTTTAACTACACTGTGATAATCTTATTTGGCTATACTTATTTTTTAACAACCTAGCGTTCTGTACATAACAGATCTCATTGAAATCATAAAATATCATTCTTTGCGTCCCTTCATAATTTATTATTATCAATTATTTTTGGAAAAAATCCTATGTGAGTGTTAAAAGTTTTATATTTATTATTAATAAAATAACTAACATGAAATTCATTAAATTGAATTTTGTTATTTGTTAATAGTAGTATATATTGTACATATTCTATAGTGTTTATTGGACACTATTTTATGTAGTCCACTGTATACGTGGCAGGTGTCTTGTGACATCCCAAATTTTATGGACCAAAAGTCAAAAGTGAAATAGTTAAGTTAATATCAAAATTAAATTACTTGGATCAAAATCTAAGTAATCAAAGGGTTTAAGAGGAGAAATTAAAGGTTGAAGGACTTTTGGGTAAACAAGTCTTTGTTAAGGACCAACTTAAATTACTTACAAAAGTTGAGGGGCTTTAAGTGTAAATTTCCCTATTTAAGCAAGAAATCTTATATTTTGGAGTCTAAACACACACAGAACACACACTAAACACACTGGGAACGGATGGAGCCAAGAAATGGAGAAGAAAAATTGGGAAGAAAGAGAAAGAGGTAAGGAAAAAATGAAAGAAATGGGAGGTTTTGCACTTTTTAGAATGGTTTAGCACATGAGTGTTGGATTTTCTTCCACAAATCAAATGAGGTAAGTGAAGTGGTGATTTTTAGGGTTTATATATTTTGTGATGGATAATGATTTTATGGTTTATTTTTATAAATTAAGGCTTAATAATTGTTGTATATGCCATAAAAAGTGTGTGTTTTAACTTAGCAACTTCAATAACATATTATTATGAGATTGTCATAAACCATAGATGTGGAGTTTGGGGATTTTGTGGATTATAGTTAGTAAAAGTGATCTATGGAATTAAATGGTGCAAAAAGTACGCTTAGACACGAAAATTGAAATTTTTATGCATGAAGTTCTGCCCCTCCCATTTTAAGAGGCCATAAATGATAGTATATGTTGAATTTTAATACGATACAAGTTGAAAAATGATCTTATATGAGTTATCTATCATCCAAAATTGGAATGACACAATTTGGAGTTTGGTATGAGTTTTTATGACATATTTTGTGAAGAGTGACGGTGCAGACCCGAGAACAGATTATGGTAGTGGAAAAATAATTTGGTGTTCCTAACTTAGTTTTCTTGAGCTCAATTTTATATACGATGAACTTATATAAGTGTTCTACCTTATGGTCAAATTTCATAAACATATGACACCGTTATTAAGTAGAAGATGGTTTTCAACAGACATTGCCCAAACAGGGGAAAAACTTAACAATCCTTGTTTAAAGAGTTGAACTGAGTCTTGATCCAATAAGTTGGTGTTATGACCTTATGAAATAATATCATGGTGATTGGCAAATTGGGTGAAGTTGAGAATACATACAACTAATGAATGATTTAATATTCTATGGAAAATGTGGGAGTTTGTTAAAGGCTAAGAGTTTATGTTGATGTACGGAGGGGATTTAAGATTTTAATATGTGATATATCATTATAATTCCTTAGATGTAGTGAAGGAAATCTAAATAAATATAATAAAATAGAGAATTTATAACGCCAAAGAAGTCTCATGTTTAGTTTAAGTAAAGAATTAAATTACATGTGTGAATTGAGAAATAGAAAGAAATTATATGTTAAGTGGAATTTTCATATGATGTCACAAGAAATGATAAAGATCAAAAGGAAATGAAACACGAAATGATGCTACTTAGCCGGTGAGTGGAGATTCTTCTCTACTTTTCTTTCTAAACGAAAATGTATATTATGCTTTGATTTCACAAAATTAGTAATGTCTTATGATGAATGTATTTCCATGAGATTTCACGAAAGTTGATACTTCTTAGAAAAGTTCATGTGAATGTTTGTATGAACTAATACTTCATGATTTTAAAGAAATGTTTGAGTTGAGACATGATTTATAATGTATGAAAACCCTCAAATTGTATCCAGTGTTATGATATGCTGCCTACGGGAGAAGGGGCTTATGGCTCAAACTGACCAAATGAATGCCGCCCAGGCGAAGGGGCCTATGTGCTAGCTATGGCTCAAGCTATTTAATTGTGCCACCTAGGGCGAAGGGGTCATAAGGTACCTATGGGTCAAGCTGATGTCTATACGCATATGACTTGATATCATGATCATGTGATGTTGGGTACCCTTTGGGGAAAATTCCTTAATGATTTTGAAATGAAATGGCTTTTATGATGTTTCTAGCGGATTTTATGGTGATTATTAAATGAATGATGTTCACGATGTTCCCTAATGAATTTCATGATGTTTATGATGCTTTCTAGTATGCAATGATTTCATCAATGTTGATATTATGTTGGAATGATGTTTGAAATGATGAAAACCAAGAAGTTGTTTGTCTATCCTACGAGATTTTGTAAAAGATGTATTTTTGACCTTTCAAAGAACGTTTATTTATAAAACTCCACTCACTGGGCTACTTAGCTCATATGTTTTTCTAAATGATTTTCTTTTCAGGCAGCAATCGGAGTTTGGGCAACGCATTATGATCGAGCCTGCTATTTTAAGGATTCGAGCCACCACATAAAGATTATTATGGTTTTGTTGTTACTATGAGTTATAGGCTTCGATAAGGTTAACTTACTAGTATGTATTTGGTGTTGTCATGGAAATTATAATCGGTTTAGTATATTTCCCCAATTATGAGATGGTGTTATTTATAATGAGAAATTGGCAGATTGTGATGTGTTAATGTGTTGGTGTTGGTGTTGGTGCTGGTGTTGGTGTTGGTGTTGTTATTGGGGAGTATACATGTTGGGTTTTGTTAGTAAAATAAGGGAGATGCTGTCGAAATTTTCTAAAATAAGTAATATATTAATGAGCCTTGACGGTAAATTCTAGCTTCTAGTTGGAATTTATCGTCGGCACACGTCACACTTCTAGTAAGTTAGAGGTACTGGGAGTGGGGCATGTCATGTCTATTGGACACATTGGGGGATGATGGTCCACCATCCCCCAATGTGTCCAATAGACACCTGTCACGTATGCAGTGGACTTCATAAAATGGTGTCTATTAAACAGAATAGAAGGACTAGTATATATTGTAGACTTGTATGAATTTTAGGGTGGAAACTTCTAAAGAACTTGAACTTGGAGAATTGTTGGTCAGTGATTTATTTGTACCTAGGAGTCGAGAATGGGATGTTGAACTTGTACAAGAATTGTTCACGGGGGGCAGGGAGAAGTCGAATTATTGATAATTCAATTGATAGGAAAGTATTTTCTTTTCAAGTAAATTCCGTGTTTGTAATCAAACACATCATGAGTGTCGTCTCTGCACCAGATCAGTTAATATGGACAGGACAATTTCTAACTCCCAACCCAAGTAGTTCACCATGATTTGGCTCAGATTTCATGCTGTTAGATCGGAACTCTAGTATAGTAGGAGTTTTAGCCAGATTTCATGGCATAAACCACCACAAGATTTCATGATGTGGAACATCGACGCGGCCATTGTCTTGGCAGAATATAAGACTGTCGATATTGGTATGGTGTCGCGTAACGACAAGGGTGAATTTGTAAGGAGTCGAATGGAACTAGTCTTTAGTGGAGCTTTTCTAGTTAAAAAGACTAAATCTATTGGCTTGCGAAGTGCCATCATCTGGCTCAAGTCCATGGATATTACACATGCGATTTTTGAATCGGATGCCAAGGTGATGACAAACGCAATCAAAAGCAATAATGAGGATAGAACTGAGTTTGGATTGTTAATTAATTTGAGATTGTAAGAGTTTACTTGCTGGGTTAATTTCACAAAAGGTCTCCAACCTTTGGGGTTAATAATCGATTAGGTCTCCAACATTTTTTAAGACTCTCCTGAGTCCCCAACTTTTCATAAATACGCACGAAAGATCCATTTTTTCACTATTTAGTCAATCTTTTTTGAAAATGATGATTATACCCTTAGTTTATTAACTTTAAAAATAAAATATTTAAAAATAATAAAAAATTAAAAAAGGGAAAAACCCACCCACCCCTACCCCACCTCCCATCTCCTCCTTCTAAAAACCGCTGGAAATGACAGCAAAATGCTGCCGTTTCCGGTTGCCAAAATAGAGGAGGGGTGAATCATCCCCCTCTCCCATTTGCTGCCAGAAACAAGCTGTTTCCAACAACAATTTGGGGGATGAGGCATTCATTCCCCTTCTATTTCCAGCAGCAAATTGGGGTATCCTCCCCCCGCCCCCTCCCCCAAAATGATCCCGTTCTATTTCCAGCATCAAATTGGCGTATCCTCCCCCCTCCCAAAATGAGCATCTCTTGCAATAAAAATTGGATTGCGGTGAATCCTCCCAAAAATTTTGTGGGAAATGGCAGCATTCTCGCCAGCAAGAATGCTGCCGTTTCTGGCAGCAAATGGGGGGATTTGCCCCCCCACCCCCCAAAAAAACTGCTAGAAATGGCAGCAGTTTCTAGCAGCTAAAAGGTGTGGGTGAATCTTTCATTTGTTGTCATTTGGGGAGATTCTCCCCTCATCTTTTTGCTAACCGAAATGGTAGCAAAAATACTGCCGGACTTCCAGAAATGACAGCACTGCTGCCATTTTTGGTAGCTTTTTTTTTGGGTAAATCCCTTCTTTGCTGCAGAAGACGGCAGCATTCTTACTGCCATTTCCCGAAATATTTTTGGGGGGATTCACCCTATGGCAGTAAAATGCTGCCATTTCCGACAGCAAAAATGCTACCAAAATGGCAGCCATTTCTGGCAGCAAATTGGGGGATTCACCCCCTATTTTGGCTGCCTGGAATGACAACATTTTGCTGGCATTTCTGGTGGTTTTTGGAGAGGGGAGGTGGGGTAGGGGTGGGGTAGGTTTTTTCTTTTTTTAATTTTTATTATTTTTAAATATTTTATTTTTAAAGTTAATAAACTAAGGGTATAATCGTCAATTTTTTTACCAAATAGTGAAAAAAGGGACCTTTCGTGAGTATTTATGAAAAGTTGGGGACCCAGAAGAATCTTAAAAATGTTGAAAACCTAATCAATTCTTAATCTAAAAGTTGAAGACCTTTTGTGAAATTAACCCTTTACTTGCTTTGTGTGACACCTATTAGGTACACTTCACGTTGAGGCCAATAATGCCACACGTGATATTGCCAAGAGGGCTCGGTACTATAATAACCTTTTTATTACGTGAATAGCTAATTGCTCGAGATGTAATGGGCATGCCAAATCATAATGAAAGTTGATTTTTTTCTTCCCCCACGCCCCGCCCTCCCCTCCCAAAACAGAACATTTTTGTCCAAAAATTAACTGATTTAGAGCTTGTTTGATCTTCATTATTCTCCTTATTTATAATTTTACTTATTATTGATTTGATAACGGTTCAATTACAATTACATATTTCAAACTTTTTTATATTTTCAATACACATTCTACCTCTCTACTCATTATAATTTCGCTAACTTTGGACAAATAATGAGAATCAAACCAGCTCTTATGTCACGCCCCCTCAATTCTACCACTTATTATTATTTATATTCAAAAGCGGAAGCTTTTTCATTGTTTTGTGCAAATTGAGAGAACGGGACTTACAAAACTACTTTTATACAACTTTATTTAACCTTACAAAGGTTAAATAATACAACACATTATGTTGATAAGTATTTAAATTATTATCAAACCAAACTACGGAAAGGCCAAGCTTTTACATCAGTATATTTATTTATACAAAAGTTGCTATACTCGTATATTGGTTTGAATATATTCTTATAACAAAAATATAGCTTCCATTCTACATGCAAAATCTCCTTCCATCCGCGGGCATGCTTCAGTTCTTGGCTTGCTTGACCATTTCTTTACATCCGATTATCTACAAAATAGTGGAAAATAAAGACATGAGTACAACGTACTCAGTGAGTAACAAAATACTTCAATGTACCCTTCTGCTTAAGAAAACTGGACTTTCAAGAAAATCTTCGGATGCACAAACCTTTAATTGTACGGAAGGGCCCTATCACTAGTTAAACTACTACCCGTGGTGTGCGCACGATTGGCCAAGACCACACAGCAAGGCCACAGAGTTTCAGATTGGCCAAGACCACACAGCAAGGCCACAGATTATA
>CAVNYN010211565.1:0-16847 GCA_963692815.1 Nyctanthes arbor-tristis | reverse complement strand
TAATTTTTCAAGGTAAAAATGATAGGGTCCAACTGCACAGCGAGCTCATGTTGGGTTTGTTGTCAAAAATAATCCAAAGTTGAAAAGGAAAAGGAAAGAGAAAGAAGAAGAGTCCTAGGAGGAAAATGAATCTAAATCATAGAAGGATTATCTTGTCTTCCAAGGAAACGAAGCCTATAAATAGAGATGTTTTCTTCTTCTTTTATACACAAGTGGTACAAGCGAGTTGAAGAAAAAATTGGTGAGTCTAGCACCTTGAGAGTTTTCTTGTAACTCTTTGTGGTTTGTTCGAAGAGTAGAAAATTAGGTGTGATAAAACTCGGGGTGATTTTCTCAGTGTCACTTGGGTCAGGTTAGAGAGTCTTGTGAAGAAAAATAGTAGCATAGCGTCTTGAGATTTCTTGTGTTGTTTGCTGGTTGAGCAAACAGTAGAAATTGGTAGATGCGATAAAACTTGTTATATTTTTCTTGTAATACTTGGGAGATGGATTTGAATGAGTGAAAATTCTAATAGTTGTAGCGACTTTAATCATATAGTGGAAAGCTTTGACAGTCCGTTAAATTCGTCTTCGTCTTTTTTTTCTTGTCTTAATTAAATTTCTTGAACAAAGGTCCTGCGGGCGTAATTGGGGAATTTACATTAATTTCCAACACATATGGGGTGATTTTGTGACTCTTATTTAACATGGATGCACTTAATACATTTTTAAGCATGTTATGTTAACTATAATGTCCTAGAAACTTTGATGGATGTGCTAAGTATACGTTACATAACTTTACAAGTTAGATTGGACCATTTTTAGCAAAAGTGGATCTGCCTCTGTTCCACATTAACTAAACACCCTGAAAACATAAATACGAACATGGTCTGATCAACAGTATCAAGTTGCGGTCGATTTCAAGTCGATTTAGATTATCACTGCTCACATGCTGCAATGGTTGTATCAAAGTGGTATGTGTGTAGTAATGGCACTCCGTCTAGAATCTTTGCTCCAAATTTGCCCCCGATGCATCAATTCCCTTTCCTAGTGAAACCTAGGTCACGACAAATTATTTCGAGGTAGGACTACATGTGAACTGCCGTCGGTCGTGCTAAATCTAAGTTACATAACGTTACAAGTTAAATTGGGCATTTTTTTATCAAAACTCGATCAACCTCCTATCCACACTGACTAAACACACTGAAAACATACTTAGGAATGCAGTCTGATCGAGCATGTCAAGTTGCAGGGATTTTGAGTTGATTCGGGCGATCACGAGCCCATACCGCGATGGTTGGAATATAGCGGCATGGGTGCAGGGATGGCGCTCCGTGTTGAATCTTTACTCCAAACTTCACCCCGAGGAACCAATTTATTTTCCCAGCCTGATCCAAGTTACAACACATTATTTCGGGGCTAGACAATATACAAAAGCCGTCAGACATGCTAAGTCTAAGTTATAACGTTACAAGTTAGAATGAGCCATTTTTAGCAAAACTTGATCAACCTCTAATCTATATTAATGAAACATACTGAACTAAACACACTCAAAACATAAATAGGAACATGGTCTGATCAAGTGGGTCAAGTTGTGGTCGATTTCGAATCGATTCGGGCTATCATCTCACCCCTACCACTATTGTGGTATCATAGTGGCATAGGTGCAATCATGGCACTCTGTATTGAATCTTTACTCCAAATTTCACCCCCAAGAACCAATGCCTATTCCCAGCGAAACCAAAGTCATAGCACATTATTTTGGGGCTAGATATTATACGAAACAGATGTCGGTCATGCTAAGTCTAAGTTTCATAATGTCACAAGTTAGATGGGGCCCTTTTTAGCAAAACTCTACCAACCTCTTTTCCACATTAATTAAACACACTAAAAACATAAATAAGAATATGGTTGGATTGAGTTCGTCAAGTTACGGTAGATTTCAAATCGATTTGGGCTATCACTGCAACCATGCCGTGATGTTGGTAACATAGCGGCATAGCTACAGTGATGGCGCTCCTTGTTGAATATTTGCTCCAAACTTCACCCCGAGATCCAACACCATTTCCCAGCCAAACCCAAGTTATAGCACATTATTTTGGGGCCGGACAATATACGAAACGTCTTTGACGTTCTAAGTCTAACTTAGATAACGTCACAAGTTAGACTGGGCACTTTTTAGTAAAACTTGTCCAACCTCTTATCCACATTAACTAAACACACTAAAAACATAAATAAGAACGTGTCAGATCGAGTGTGTCAAGTTGCGGTTGATTTCGAATAAATTTGGGCTATCACTGCACCCATGCCGCGTCGGTAGTAACATAGCCGTATAGGCGCAGTGATGGCACTCCTTGTTGAATCTTTGCTCCAAACTTCACTCCGAGGATCCAATCCCATTTCCAGCCAAACCCAAGTTATAGCGCATTATTTCGAGGCGGTCGCGCTTAGTCTAAGTTACATAATGTTACAAGTTAGATTAGGCCCTTTTTAGCAAAACTCGATCAACCTCCGATCAGTGGCAGAGAGATGGGTATGCCTGGGTATGCACGTGTATACCCAGGTTCCCCATCCCTAAATTTTTTTTTTGCTCTTACATAAATTAGAAATTATTGTTCAGATGGAAGAAATGGAAAGCTACAGATAGCAAAGATTGGAGGTGAGGAAGAGGAATAACAAAGATTGCCTTTTTTCTCCCTCTTTTGTTGTGTAAATCTGAACTTTTCTTCAGGTGGGATTGAGGGTATCTGAGTTGCAGAGGTGAGAAATTGATGTGAGGAAGATGGGGAACTGGGGGACCACTATATTCCATTAATTACAAATTTTCCCGTAATTCTCAGGTTTTGGCTTGATATTTTTGTTTCCTTAGTACATATTCTCTACTTTTTTGTATGAAATTTCCATTTCAAATACTTTTTGTCATTGACCAGGAATAACATTGAATCACATATATGTATGAATTAAATTAACTATCATGTTATCCACTAAACATTGAGTGTTGTTAAATATAATACTGAATCAATTATAAATCTAATTAACTATTATTTTCCCAAAATAAGGTTAGCCGTTAAAAATTTTATTGAAAATATACAATATAGATAGTGATGCTCACACAAAAACTGAAATTTGATTTCACTCTTGGTTGAAGGTAATTGAGAACAAAAATAAGATCTATTATTTTCTCAATCTCACCAATTGTTTAGGACAATTTGTTACTATCGTGTTTACGTGTGATTAGTGTCTTATGTGCATAAATTCTACTCTTACAACTTCTACTGTGTTCTAATTTACAAGGATTTTTTAAAAATTATTGATAGCGATATAATTTTACAATGTTATTGAACTATGGAACTGCATTTTGTTAATGTGTAAAATTTTTCATTGCAAATTAGTTTGTGCATACCCAGCTGTAAAACTCTGGCTCCGCCACTGCCTTCGATCTATATTGTCTAAAAACTCTGAATACATACCTATGAATGTGGTCTTATTGAGTGTGTCAAGTTGCGGGCGATTTCGAATCGATTCGGGCTATCACGGCCTCACGCCACGACAGTGGTATCATAGCGGTATGAGTGCAGTGATGGTGCTCCGTATTGAATCTTTGCTCCAAATTTCACCTTGACGGCCCAATTCCCTTTCCCAACAAAACCCAAGTTATAGCACACTATTTTGGGTTATTACTGTACCCATGCCGCGACGGTAGTATCATAGCTACATGGGTATAATGATGGGCTTCCAGACAGAGACTATATAAATTGCCTTAGGTAATGCTATTTACAACTTAGTAAATAGATATTGCAAGTTATAGTGTAAAGTGATGACAATAGCTCGTTCCTTCGTACCTCCAAAAATTTTTAAAATTTTTATGTATTCTAACATTTTTAGTGCAATTTTATTTCCAAAAATTTATAGTATAGAAAAAATTAGCACCCCCGAACCCCCGAGAAGGTGGATCCTCTCCCTTCCAACCCCCATGTGTTTACCATTATTTTGGCAGAATTTCCTTTGTATTATGAATTTTAGCAACATGTTAGTATTTACAAAACCCCCTGTTCTAAAAATACATCATCATGCTAGATTGCAAAAGTGTTTACAGCAAACCTGGCAGAATTTCCCCTATATTATGTACTTATCCAGCCTGCAACTGATTAAATATCCTCATACATCAATATATATACAAGTAAGGACATTAAGTATTACAAAGTACTCCTCTATTCAAATCCCTATACATTCTTCAAATTACTATACACAATAAGCAAGAACTTTGACCGTTATATCAAAACTTTATACTACATATCCATTGTATAATGCCTAAATAGATAGCAAAAAGGCCCATTCCAGATTAGAAGTGATTTTGTGAAGCTTCTCCTAGAAGTGTATTGCACCTGCAAATACATACTACTCAGAAGATATTTAGAAAACTAACTTCAAAAATAGTAACTTCAAATTATTAAAGAAAAGAAAAATACATAAATAGAAAACAAGTACTTTTTTTGTATATAATCATGAAAATTTATGCTGGCTAATAAACATTAATTGCTGTCACAATATTTTAGAATAATTACTCTAAATAGATCTTAATTAAGTTATGTTTGCGATTCTATTTGACATTCAAATTACGAGTTTTTATTTCAAAAAATTCAAATAGACACCTTTTAGTGACCAGTACACATTAATATTAATGTGAATCTCACCCAACCGAAAAACTATCATATTTAAGTTCGTTACCAAAATATCTTTATTAACTCTACCACATTAATATTATTTTTAAGTTTTCCCCAATGAAAAAGTTAATCAACAAGGCATTATTAACACCGATCAAAACATAGTCAAAAAGTTAAAAAATCAGCACTTTGGACTTCAAAAAAGAAAAATAAATAACATTACCAGAGGCATCAGCTTATTTTTGAACCTCGTTTCTGTCACGACGCTCTTCCGATCTTTCTATAAAGCCCAAAATGAAAAACTAAAAACTTTTAAAGCAGAAGTAAAATGTTATTAAAATGTTTGGCAGGCTTGATGAAATAATACTGGAAAAGGTTGAAATGTCCTCAATTACGTCCAGTAATATTACGTGCTAAATTGTAAATATGAAAGAATCAATTTTTGAACTTCAATGGTTGAACTATAATTTCTTTGAGCTGATTCTGTACTGTTTTGTGGCTCATTTTTTCCTCTCTCCTCAAATCATTCTTTCACTTCAAAAAAAGCTAAATATAGGAAGAGCAAAATTCTTACGACAACTCACGGCATATATACCTTGACGTCAACTATTCCGAAGTACCAAACTTAAAACAACGGCATAGATTTTGAGGTTTAGTTACTACTCTAACGAGAAAAAAAATCAATGCCGTGAAGTTACACATGGCACGGCTTTTATATAGTGCCGGCACCTAAACCACAAACCAACATCCCAACAAACTACATAATGTTACAAAAATGAGCAGAAGTAAGAAACTACTTGATACTGGTATCACGACATTCATGTCGTGACGTAGTGCACAGATCAAGGCATCCATGCCGTGACGTCGATTGAACGCAGTAAACCCCTTTCAGATCAACAAAACCCACTATTAGATCAACAAAAATATTTAAGAAGATCAATAAAGAGTAAGAAGCTTGGTGTTATGAGTTTATATTCATCTTCTTAGGTCTTGAAAACTTACTTACCTCTATGAATGAACAACTAAGAAGCTCTGTGAATCTTTTCCTGCGGCTCCTTGAACGCAAGTTTCATCGGTTTCATTGCTGCATACACCATTTTTCCTTTTTCTTTGCTTCTACGGAGACAGATAGCTGCGAAGCACAGTGGCGAAGCTTTGCAATTCGACGACTTGATACAATAATTACTGTTTTGTGGCTTCAATTTGGTTGTGGCAGAGAGACACTAGAGATTCGAATTGAGGATTAGGTGCTTGGGATTTTGAAGCTTGTTGGGGGATTTCACAGAACTCATAAATGTTAAGCAATACATTAGAGATTTTGAGGATTTTGGAGGGAAAAATCGAGGATAAGATGGTAAATTCATAATTTCTAGGGTTTTTAATTTATTTTTATTACTATTATTTGAGTCAATGGTCATTTACCCAAAGTTTTGGGGGTTTGGTCAACTGGCCAAATAATCCTTATACGCTTTCAAATGGATGAATTTCATACAAAGTGACTACTTGCTCCAAATACCCTAGGTGTAGGGACTTCAGCACCAAAAATCACTATGTTAGAACCTCAATACCAAAAGGACAACTGTTTAGGGACTAAATGCGGCAATTGCCTAGGAAATTTGTTGCATCAATCAAATAGTAGTCACCATGAACATGTTTCTAGCATCCTAATAGCTTCTTTTTATGGCGATTGAGTTAATAATACTTCGGCATTTCAATAATATTGTCTAGGTTACCTGATCTAAAAAATTAAAGGCATGTTCTCGTCAGTGTTTTTCATGGTTTTTTTCAATTTTGAGTTCTTAAAGAACACTAAGAACTTGTTTACTTTTGTATGAAATCACATTTTTGAAAAATACAGAAAATTTTTGTGAAGGAAACTAAAAACTATAAGCATTTTGGATGGATGTTTCTGTTTACACGTAAATTTAGAAAGAGAGAGAGGAGAGAGACAGAAGTATTGGATTTACGACATTATCATATCATTAACTAGCAATTGAAGTCTAGATTGAAAGTCGCTAAAATTAACTTTTTTTTTTTTTTTTTGAATCCTGCTAAAATTAAGTATATAGTAAGAACTAATTATATCCGTATTTTATCTATCTATCTATTGGATTTAGATATTGTCTTTTTTAATAGTACTAATTGTATACCGTACGTTGTCTGGAGTATAATAATTAGCAAAAAAATACATGATAATTTAAAGAACTAAATATTCACAATTTTATTATGTACTACTCACTCATATACAAATATTAGTAATAATTACAATTTTATTATATACACGTCTTTCACTTGGTAAGCTAATTAAATTATCATTAATAAAATAATACTCTCAACTAATAAAAATAAGAATTAATGAGGAATTTTTTAATATAAATTTAATTTCAAGTAGAATATGAAAACCAAGAAACCATGGAAAAAAGATCATACAAAATTTATATAACTCTAAAATTATCATACACATTTATTTTTGTTCAGTAAGCATCAATACAAGAAGTAGAACACATTTAGAGTGTGGATGATATGGATTTATTATAATGAATTATTTACCATATCTTCTTTGAAAAATTATTTTTCGCATATCCTCACATAATGTCATAAATTTTCCAAAGAAATTTGGAAATCACTATTTACTAAATCCATTCTAAAAATTCTAAAGTACACACCCTACTATCACAAAAAACCCAAGGAAAGCAATATTACAACAAATGATAAATTCTATATGATTTACCTTTAACATTAATTTTTAACCACTTTCCACTCTAAAATGAATTAAAAGAATTCTTTATTTTTGTTTTAAATCATCATCATCAAATATTATTACTATTGTATTCCATTAATTTAAGTTTTTACCAATATATAGGTTCTCACAAAAAATAATAAATTAAATAATGCAGTAAACATATAGTCATATTTTTTTTTGGATACAATTGGGGGAACTTTGGGGGTATAGACTCGAACCTAGGATCTCGTCCTGGTAAGAATTGCTCTTTACCACTTGAGCTATTACCCTTGGTCTATATAGCCATATGTTTTATGACACATGGTTTACCATTTTGAATTGAATTAAGGTAATAAAAGTTTTGAAGTTGATTTAATTTAATTTACTTCTTTATTATTATTATTTTTATCATGTCATTAATCTCACAATAGATACTTAATCGAAATGATAAAGAAGTCTCAATAATTTAATACTTGAAATTTGATCTGTCAACTATTAGAAATTTAAAGAAATATAAAATATTTGAAGATAACCTAAAAATTAATAGAATAGATATACTAATCACTAATGGATAACAAATAGCATAAGATTGTATAAGATTACAGATTAATTTAGAATTGAATTAGGAATGTTTGTGTGTGCGAGATCAGAGAGAAAATATATAAGATTCGAGATTAACTTACAATCTCCAAACTTATATACGTATATATAATATATATATTAATATGAGAATGTTTATAAGATTAAAAGCATATAAAATAAAAGCTTATATAAGTGGAGAATAAATATATTAATATTTTTATTATTTTATTTATTTTTTGAAACATATCTCAACTTGAAAATTCAAACCCGAGATATAACTTTTATTATATATATATTATAATATACTAGTATTCGCACCTGTGCAACTAAAATTTTATCGTTCGAAAGTATAATTCTAAATAGTATCATGTATATGTGTGATTTTCTTGAAAAACATGTACATTTTACCAAAACCAAAATGATTATATCCAACACTTATTAATAGATGATGAATCAATATAACAAACAAATCGATTACCAACCAATATAATAATATAAATAATCAATCAATAAAGAATATAATACATAATGAAATTTCAAGCGTCTGCCATTGCTCTCTGTCTTGTATACTTGATGAAATTAAATGATATAATGAAACCTGGGAAAGATAATTGTGGAAAAAAAAACAATTTTCAAAAACAATAACATAATATGATATAACCATATTTGACCATGTTTAGCATATATAAACTAATAAATATATAAGATAGTATGAACTATGCATTTATGCATTAAGGTAGTAATATTTATAGTGTTTATAACATTGTTTTGTAGTTGTTCTGTAATAGATGACTACTCATAATAGTTTTCACCAAAACTATTGAACGATGCTCATTCACAGATCTAAAATCATCATCCCACACCATAACATCGAGGAATTGATTTCATAACATCTGATCAATTGAGTCCCATTTACAAAAGATAGCAACTAATATATTATTACCACAAGAAAAAATCAACTATAAAGAGAGAGATAATAAATTATAGATCCAACTAAATGTTCATCGTAAAAGCGAAAGGATCAATAAATGGAATATAAGATAAGATATTACCAAATAATAAAACTACTTAATGGAAAAATAATGGACCAACTGTTATACTTTCTATTTCTATTTTCACCTATATTCTTCTGTCACAAAGAGTAGCATGAAATTATTAAATCAAATCAACACCACCAAAATAAATACATGATTTTTAATCACAAGAGTGAATAATATCCAATACCAATATATCATATCTAATTGCCTTTTTACTAAATGATATTATAATAATTGACCAAAAAACAAATAGCAATGTTTGCACACAAAAAATGGCATATATCAATAATTTTTTTTACCGCCTCTAAGAAATCTAAAATTTCACAAATAATTAACACAATTAGATAAGTGAATAGCATATTAATTTATATGTATATTAAAATGAACCAGAAAGTAATTACATATAGGTTCTAATTCAATGAAGTGCATCAACAAAATAAGTAAATAATAAATTCTATTAAGATAACAGCAATAATAATCATATATAAATAACATAATTAGCACATCTATATTCATAAACATTCCAAAATGAAAATTATAAATAAAAAGAATATTAGGAAATAATTCATTATTATCAATGAAGATCATATCAACCAATAATACTCTAGAATATTAGAAAACTAAAGTATCTCATTTGACTGAAACATGGGAAACAATAGAATAATCGATTTGTCAACAAAGACGAACTCCAGACTCTCATTCCAATCATTATGAGCCAACAACATCAACTTGGCTCCACATCGGACTTTCAATCTCCAATACATTCTCTTCACGTCAATGTTTTTCAGAACGCAGCTTGCACCGTTTTTCAAAGAATGAATATTATATAGGAGAAGAATAAGTGAATTAAAAGACAATAGAGACTGAAAACATATGAAAATACATCACACCCAAAATACTAAAGGCCGAAAAAATAAAAGCCCAATAAATAGTTAAGGCTAAAAAAAGAAGTAATAATAATCAGAAAAAAGATGTGGACAAATTATTCTTTGAAAAATAAGGGAACGAGTGATGTAATTTTGGAGCCAATAAAAAAACAGAGAAAAGAAATTTTTTAGGCCAATCGCAATAAGGATTATAGAAAATTAAGAAAAAGTAATTTCGGCAAATCAAAACTAAAATCGGATTGAATAAAAAGCAATAAGAGAAATGTTGTAATTTGGGGATCTTAATTAACACTATTTAAGGATAAGAAAAAACAAATTTCCGAAATTATTTAGCATTTTCTATATTACATAAGAATTATACGAAAGGAATAATGGAAATATTGTTAGAAAGAAATGAAACCCTAATTTCCGGCAGTGTAAATGAAAAAAATACGGTTATGGGAATAAATAAATAAATAATTGCTGGTGTAACAATGCAGGCTTGATTGTGCGAAAGTTCCCAAAATGAAAAACGCGTTTTCAAGGAAAAAAGGCCAAAATAAATAAATAAATGCTAGCGTAATAAGTGACGCACGCATGACGTCAACAAATCGTTTAGGCAGGAAAACACTTTTAGACTACTTTTGATTTAGAGAGATATCTATATATGTGTATAAAATAAAAACATATATAAGATACTAGAGATTAATTTAAAACTTAATTAGTTGGAAATGTGCATATATTTTATATATATATGTATATATTTTTAATATAAAATAAAATAAATAAAAAAAAGGGCATATATAAGTAGGATAGTGATTTTGGCTGGAAATTTGCATATGACCACTGTCCTACTTTAATATATATATAAGATTTTAATTTTAATTTCTAATTAAGGAGGACGGAAATTGTTAAAGACGGAAATTACTAAACAACGAGTGTAAAGAAGTTTACTCCCCCAAAAGCATTGAAAAGATTGTCTATCCATTCATCAAAAGGATTCTATGTTATAAGCGATATTCTAGTTATCACCAGTTGAAAGGAGTTTTCACTCTTCTTCTCCCCAAAACTCTTGTTCTTCTTCTTCCAAAATTTCGCAAGTCAGTTCTCGTCGCCAAATAATGATATACTAGTATTCAAGCTTAGAAGTAAAGCAAAGACATATGTGATCTGATAACATTCAACGAGCTTTCCAGACTCTTTATTAAGGATTCAAATTTCCGTCCTTTACCATCTTTTCGTAATAGTAAAAAAAAGGGTTGGGAGTAAAGTTGCTAAAATTAAAGGCTAGTGACAAAGTTATATTCAGGTCAAAGAATGGGGATGATACCTGTAACTTACAAAGAAAAAGTTTGTAAAGTGTAACTTCACATTTTCCTTTGAGGTTTACATGTGTGTTGTGTAGCAGAAAAACGTTAAAACTGCGTGAAATTCTGACATTTGTTGACCTGCCAAAGAGAAGAAACAAGATTACTGTTTGGGTTTGTGGGCGGTGCGTGAGAGCGAGAGAGAGAGAGAGAGAGAGAGAGAGAGGGAGAGAAATAGACGGAGAGAGAAATCATATGGGGGATGATAAATTGGGGATGTTGGGGGTGGTAATGGGGAATACCAGCAGAGAAAGAGATCGAGAGCTTCTTATACCGGTAGCCGACTCTGTTGATGATGACGCCTCCTCCTCCCCCAAGCCCTCCCCCTCTGCTTCCTCTTCCCACCATCACTCCGGCCGTGAGGTATTTACCCTTTCTTTTGTGTATCTATCTTTCTGGGTACTCCAGGGATCAATTGCTTCCTTTTGGTTGTTTCTGTTTGGCTTTTTAGGGGTTTCACAATTGGTAACTGTAGATTTCTGAGATTGGTATATGCTGTGTCTTTTGCCGATTGCTTAATACAATTGGTAAAATAATAACCCTTTTTGGAGGTGAGGTTAATTGGGGGCATGGGACAATATTTTTGTGGGAAATACGAAATTACATTGTTGATATGTGATGATGGGATTATTTGTTAAACTCCTCAAAGGAGTGCTAATTTCGTATATTTCTGTCTTTAGGCAGTTCTTTCCCCATTTTTAATCCGTTTATCAGGTGCTTAGCTTCTGCGTGATGAATAGATCAAAAATCTGAGCTTAACTACCTCAAAATTGGTGGCAGGAGATGTTAATTCTACAGATATTCTTTTTGTCCAGACTTATTTTAGATAGAATTTTTTTATAATTTACTTCCATTTTGAACTTTCCAGAGTTGCAGGACATTCCATTGACTTGAAAATAATTCTTTTGACCCTTTAAGGCTTTAATTGACTTTGCATTTATCAATCTTAAATTATTAGTTTCCTCCACTGTTGAAGTGTGCGCGCCTCACATTGCTAATCCCAACTATGTTATTCTTCATGTCTGCATGTACTGCATGCAGGCAATTTGCATTCAAATTCTACTTGAAAGTTTCTCTATTAGTTTCCGATGATTCTTTACTTTCTTCTAAATGGAAGCTTTTTTGATGAATTGTGGACTTTTTTCAGTTTCTAGGAGAAAACTTTATCTAGCAAAGTTCCGAATTTACTCATTACTCTCCTCAATGAAATATAATTTTGACGTTGCCTGCAGACCTTTTACAAAGTTGTTAGGAGCTGGGCCTCGAAAAAGTTCATGACTGGATGGTGAGTGCAATTCGTTTTTCTCATTGATATTGCTATGTAATCTTTTCATTCTGGGTATGAGTGTGGTTAGTTATTAATTCATCTTTCAATAACAAACGCCTGCACTTCCTAAATTCGACAATCAATCCCAGTGTCCTCTTAACAGAATTCTTGATAGTAGGATGAATATGACTGTAACTCTGTAAGTGTTACTTGGTATTCATATACGGTAGCGGTATTGTGGGGAACAATAGTATTGCTTCACCCCCAGGGTTGGTCACATGAATGATGGTGGTCAAATCTTGCTGGCCACCAATTGGTTTTGGATATAAGATGGTTAAAGTCCGATCCTAACACGGTGTGATTAATTCGGCACATTTAAGAGTTTCTACACTGTTCATACCATGTCAAGGGGAAAACAAGTAAGGTCTTTGTGCTCTGTAATACTTATCTAGTTGATCATTGTCTTTTTGCTTCGTTCATTTTCAGTGGAAGCATTTGTTTTTCCTTGATGAATTATTTTATAATCACTTTAGACAAGGCAAACATGGATTGATCTTTTATACAAATTATTTCTATGTGTAATAAGATTATGTTTGGACAGACAGCTAGAGAATTATGGCATAATTGACAAAGTATATTTGTTAAGCAATTACTCTTTAAAATTAACATCAAATATTTAGCCCATTCCAACTGTATGGAGTTGCCACAGAAACTTGAGACAAGTTAAACATGGGTTGATCTTTTATAGAAATGATTTCTATGTATAATAAGATTATGTTTGGACAGACAGCTAGAGAATTATGGCTTAATTGACAAAGTATATTTGTTAAGCAACTAATCTTTAAAATTAACATCGAATATTTGGCCCATTCCAATGGTATGGTGTTGCCACAGAAATGCAATACCATGTTCTTTTTATATTTTGAAGGAGAGAAAGGGGCTTCAACTTCTTTCACAAGGCTTATTAAGTTCCTGTCTATGCCCTTCAATCATTTATGATCCTTGTCCTCCAAATAAATGTTAGTGGGTTTGTGGTTTTGATACTTTAATGATTTCCTGGATTCTCTGCATTTATAGATGGGCAGATCATTTATCAATGAACTCTTTGTAGAGGTTTCCATCGTACATTCCAAATAAACTACATTTGTGCAATAACTACCCTGTCTTAACCTGAGTCCTTCTGTTTTATTTCTGTTGGACTGTTATCTAGCTTTATGCTTTTGCAGTGTCATCCTCTTACCAATAGCAATCACTTTCTACCTAACATGGTGGTTTATTCATTTTGTTGATGGGTTCTTCTCACCGATTTATGAGCAACTTGGAATTGAGATCTTTGGTAAGCATATTACACATTTCTCTAATATCAGTTTAAGTGTGTGCATATCATTAAAGCATTATTATGCCAATTTGATATACTGTTTCTACTATTCTAGTTCGCCCATTTTCATTAATCTATCGTTTCTGTAGAATAAATAATTAAAACTATGATATGTTCCACAGAAACCTACAATCAGTTAAGTATTGTAACCTATGAGTAGTGTTACCAATTCGCAACTGTGATAATTACCAATATTTTTAACATTTGAAAGTTGCTTCTTTAGTGTTTATTGGATATTTTAATTAAATATCTTGGCAAACATTTTTATGCCCTCAACTCTCTTTGCTGTTAATACCTGCTCTGGTTTCTTTATTTAGGTCTAGGGTTTGTTACTTCTATCGGTTTCATTTTCTTGGTTGGAGTGTTTATGTCTTCATGGCTGGGGGCATCTGTGTTGAGCCTTGGTGAGTGGTTCATCAAGCGCATGCCATTTGTTCGTCATATTTATAATGCCTCCAAACAGATTAGTGCTGCCATATCTCCAGGTATGCTTTGTTTGAATTGACATTACAATTTTCTGAAGGGTTGACTCTCTGTTACTAAAGAAAACCCAATTACTTTCCGGTCCTATTGCAGATCAGAACACACATGCTTTCAAGGAAGTGGCCATTGTAAGGCATCCACGAATTGGTGAATATGCATTTGGATTCATCACTTCATTTGTCACTCTTCAGGTAAGCCGCTGCTTACATATTACTCCCTCCATCTCATTTACTTAGTCCACGTTTCTTTTTTGGTTTGTCCCATTTATATACTCCTGTTTCTACATTTAGCATTATTTTTTATGTTCATTTACAATTATACCGCTGTTTAATCTTGAAAAATGTAAAATTAATTTTTTGGAATACGGGAAACATTAAATTTGCATCTCTAATTAAGTAAGGGTATTCTTGGAAGTTCGTTTGTAAATTTTCTTTCCCAGTACTTTTCTTAATCTTTGTGTAAAAAGCAAAGTGGACTAAGCAAATGGGATGGAGGGAGTATATCTCTCATTTAGTATAAATGTCTCTGAAGTTTCTCTTTTCATGTTTATGCTATTGCAAATTCCTTCTTCATGTTTTCTAGCCTGTAAACCTATGCAGAATAAGATCTAGGAAACCTTGTTCCTTTAAGTTAGACTTTAGTGACAATTATCTTAAGAGAGGAAGAAGGTTCACCAATCATGGTGCAGTATTCAAGGATGGTAGTTGTAAGATTACCTCCTCCTAAGGTGGCAGGTATGATTAATTAATGGCATGAAGTATCTAGGCAGGGCTTTTCAACTGGATTGTCTCATGAAACAATGCTCAATTCAATTAAAATGTCTTAGAAATATGGTGTACCCATGTACTTCTTACTTATCCTCCCCATCCCCACCATTGATTGATAGATGGATGGTCATGACTAGTTTTTGTTCCAATTTTGAACCACATTATCAATTATCTCCACATTTTATCTTAAAGAGACACTAATAAAGGGGTTGGAGTTGTGCATAGGTCTCAAGTAATTAGAAAAATGTTTAAGCACAATTTAATAATTGAAGATATGATGGCTTACGTTGGGTTTCACACCATAGATGTGATCACCTCAACCATTGTTCTTTTGGGATGTCCTTGGCTGGCAGGAGTTTTAGTACTTTGGCAAATAGTGACGTTGCAATACATTTCCGTGGTAAATTCAAGGATTATTTCTGTACTAAATTTGATTACAAAATAATTGGCTAATTTACGCAAATGTCCCCTAGCGTTTTAAGTGTCTGTGAAAACAGCCCCTGACCTTTCATTTCGGTGCTAACGGCCCCTAACCTTTACGTTTAGTTGCAAGAAATGCCCTTGCTGTTAAATTTGAGCTTACTCTGTTAATTTGATTGTTTAAGTCAAATTATTTTAAATAAAATGTCCTCAATATTTATATAGATAAAAGCCCAAATCAAATGCAAAAAATAAAAATGAAATAAAATAAAAATTATCTTTCATCCAACTCATATGCCACTATCAATGTCAAACTCCATCAACAAACCAACACCATTTTTTTCTTTTAAAATTAGTGGGGTGATTGGCAACAACTCGGTCATTTCTGCATCAACCTCAAACGTTAGGGGTCATTTGTATAAATTAGCCCAAAATAATTATATTATTATACTACCATATCCTATGGTGGGTTTTATTTTACAGTTGCATGCAATTATTGCATAAGAAAGCTCATAATAGGAGAATTCTATTCACAGTCCAAATAGTCGAGGCAAGTTTTTGTGAATCAGATGGCACTTCAGGGCAAATGGTTGTGCGATATAAAAAGAGCTGCTCTCACTTGTTTATCTAGTAGCTGCCACTTGGAATTCATGTAATGTTGAAGCTCTCATGTATTTTTCCTAAATCCAGAATTATTCAGGAGATGAAGAACTTTGCTGTGTTTATATCCCAACAAACCATCTATACATTGGTGATGTTTTCCTGGTGAACGCCCATGATGTCATTAGACCAAACTTGTCTGTACGGGAGGGAATTGGTAAGAGATTCTCTCTCTCTCTCTCTCTCTCAGAGGCAAATATTGTTCTACTTTCTGCTACCGTGTTTACTAAATACTTGACTTTATCTGGCAGAAATTGTTGTCTCTGGTGGTATGTCAATGCCTCAGATTCTATCTACCTTGGATTCGGGAATTAGTCATGTTGATAGAAGTAGACCTGACAGAAGCTGATATAAAAAGACATCAGATGTACCAAAGTGCTTAATACTTTGCCTTTTATGCTGCAGATTTTAGTCCTTATCATAAGCACTGATTTTCTCCTGTTGCATTTTATAGTTCAAAATTAGTATTTCAATTCAAATTTTGAAAAAAGTTAGATTGTAATCTGAATACATGTAACAATTATGGCAATGTGAGTAGCGCTGTGCATATTTATTAACTTAATTGTTTGTCTTCTCAAGTATATTGATGGGTACACGGTCTTCTTTGTTATTATCTTTCATTGAGTTCTCTCTCTTTTTTTTTTTTTTTTTTGTAG
>CAVNYN010211558.1:0-16060 GCA_963692815.1 Nyctanthes arbor-tristis | reverse complement strand
TGAAAAGTCGTCGCTATACAGTTGGCGGGAAGACTTTCCCGCCTTTGAGGAGCCCTATACCACCGACTTCTCGTTGCTGTACATATTGTGTTCGTTGCTATTATTGTAATAATTTATATAATATATATTTTAAATGCAAACAATGAAATGAAAGTCACTTTAGCTCAATTGGTGAAACGCTTGGAGTGTGAAAGGGAGCTCCCGGGTTCGAGCCTTGGCTGAGGCAAAATAATGCCTCAGTTAAACAAGGCGGAGGCGGGTCACGGTCCCGGGTCGGGTTGGGGCGGGAGACCGCTCTTCCGATCAAATATTTTTGTGGCCCAAAATCGTGGGGTCTATAGCGACGACATCCATGTCGCCGCTATAGATGTCGTTGTTACAGGGTCCGGAGTCGTCGCTATAAGGCAACAGGTACGGATGTCGTCGCCAAAAGTCGCCGCTATAGACCTACAGAGGCGACTTTTGGGCCTGTAGCGGCGACATTTGTCGCCGCTATTGGCGGCGTTTCTTGTAGTGGATACAATTACACTGTTAGTTTCACATCCATATAACTTTAGATAGTTTTTCATTGGGTTAATTTCACAAATCGTTTCCAACTTTTGAGTTGAAAATCCGATCTGTCCTCAACCTTTGTTTTCACAGTCCACAGCCCCCAACCTTTATTATATAAATACACGCAAATCGTCTTTTTTTCCATTATTCCAAAAAAATTTCAATGATGTGACAATTATACCCCTTAAACTTTTTAATTTTTTGTAAAAATATTTAAAAATAATAAAAAATCAAAATAAAAAAGGAAAACCCAACTCACACCTCCCAAGATAGGCCATCAGAAATAGAAACATTTCGGTGGCCAGCCATTTCGCCTTTGAAATGGTAGCATTCCGGCGGTAAAAAATGAGAGGGTGAATCCCCCATTTCGGGCAGCAAAAGGGGGGTGATTCTGGAAGCCGGGGGGTTGAATCCCCCCATTTGCTGCCCGAAATAGGGTGGGTTGGGTTTTCCTTTTTTTATTTTAATTTTTTATTATTTTTAAACCATTTTTTTTAAAAAAACTTAAAAAGTTTAAGGAGGATAAGCGTCATTTCATTGAAAATTTTTAGAATAGTGGAAAAAAGGACGATTTGCTTGCATTTATTAAAGGTTGGGGCTGTAGAGTATGAAAACAAAGGTTGGAGACGAAACTGATTCTTAACTCAAAGGTTAAGGACGATTTGTAAAATTAACCCTTTTTCATTTTATTTATTTATTTATTTTCCTCTTGTACGTCGTTTATTTCAATTGGAAATTTTTTACCTATTTTTTCCTTTCTAACTAGCTGTTTTGGTTTTTGGTTAAATTGATTATTAACTTCATTATCAACATGGTGTCAGAAAATAAATTCCAAGTATAATTTTATGTGGATTCATGTGTAAGTTAATTAAAATTATAAAATTGTCAAATTTCAAACAATGACAATAAACTTGTTATTTTTCCCCTCCTAGTAAGATAACATTGGCTTCAACAATTTGTTGAATTTGACAAAATGAACTAGAAAACATATTGTTCCGTGATATGAATTTGTGTGTAAATTTTTACAAGTAATAGTACATTAACAAATATATGAAAAGCAAAACGGAAAAACTCTGAATTTTAATTTGCTTTCGACTTTCCTCCGACTAAAACAATGTGTCTTGTGTTATGAGGATGTTCGAGATGGAAAAAGTAACAATAATTTTATTGTTATTGTTTGAAATTATTAAGATAAAACAATCTTATAATTTTAAATAAATTATACGTAGACTTCATTGTCCGAATAAATAACACTAATGAATTACACGTGGATTCCACAAAAATTGGTAGTCAATGTAATGTAAGGGAAAATCACAAGAGCTAGTTGGAAAAGATTTATATATATATATACACACACACAAAAATGTTAAGGAACTTTTGAGAAGTTTTGTTACAAAACTTCTCATCCCATATATGCACGCCACGTGTATTTTAAAAACAAGTGGCGTGCATCCATACACATCACAGGGGATGAGAAGTTTTGTAATAAAACTTTCCGAAAGTTCCTTAACATTACCATATATATATATATATATATAATTCCCAAGTAAAAATAGCATATGGGAAAGAGAAAAAAATGCAAAAAGAAAAAATTATACTCCATAATGATATGGATGTGAGGTTAACTGTGTTAATGGTATTGTTTAAAGTTGTTAAGTATGCCTAATTAATTACAAATATCATAAAATAAGTTGATGAAGTACCGAGTGTAAGATATACCCAGACTACTAGAAATTTTTCTATTATTATGACAGCAATAGAAAATGAAAATCTTAAGCAACACTTGAGTTCCAGATCAGCCCTATATATGAATATAACATAGTTTGGTGATAGACTAATTAATTGCGAGTGTGTAATTTTGTGTGTGTGATGAATGAGGTTGTAGACTATTTAGAACATAAAATAGCACCAGCTATTTATAAATAAATTTGAAGCAAATGGTTCTCTAAGAGACCAAGAATTATTTCATTTGGCTATGATGATTCATATATCAAGCCTTTATCTTGAACAAGTCCTCTTACTATTAGACCATTTTCAAATCTATCATACCTATATGGATAGATCATTATATATATCGACTTTGTGGACTAAACATCTTCATCATACTATGTTTTTCTGTTATTTCACAATATCTTGAAATTCGCGAATTGATACATATTTAAACTAAAACCCACCCGTAAGTAACTGCTGTACTCAAGCAAGAAATTATTTGGACCCGTAACTGAAGGCCCAAATAGAATTGTGGCCTAATTGGCCTGTTAAAATACAAAGAGGCACCGTATAAGAGTTGCTCAAAACGCAACCCTAGATTCATAAAATGGAGTTGTGTAAGGATGGCGTTTGTTTGAGTTAGGGTCTCTTTCAGCCGGTGAATGGTGGTGGGTCAGAAGGCAATGGGAGAGAATGGCTGCCGGAAGCAGTTCGGTAGGGAGTAGTCGGAAATGAATTTATTTCATGCTATGAAATTCGTTTCATTTCCGATTCCTCCCATGCCGAACGTTTTCGGATGTTCCTCCCCATTCCTTCTGTCTTTTTTATTACGCTTAATCCGTCTGCTGAATGAAGCTTTACCTTCTCGGATCTGCTTGATACGACTGTGTCCGTGCGTCTGTGTCTACTATGTATGTTCTGCGTTTTTAGATATAAGAAAAAATCACATGAAAAATGTTCCCAACTCTGTGTAAAATTTCTCGCTGTTGTAAAGTTCCATTTCCGAAAGTTTATGCCTTTTATCTGTATTATGATATTATTAGTGTTGTTAATGTCTCTGTGAAAACATAATAATCCGGTCCCATGAAAGAAAGAAAAGATAGAATTTTGATTTTCTTTATTTAGTGTTCTGAACTTTACCTGCACTGCGCTTCCCAGTATGACTAATGGAGCAAAGACTTCCACGATTTAAATGTTCTGTTCTGTTAGCATAAATAAATCGTATGAAAGGTATTGTACCGAAAAAATTTCTGGGTTTCTGGGTTGTAGGATTTGTGGATGAGTAATCAGTCTAAGATACCTCTTCTTGTTTATGTATCGCGTAATGGGAGAATCACACCCTGATTACTTCAAAGCAGGAGCCCTTAATGGTCTTGTAAGTGGATAGATTTTGGCATCTTTTCTGGTAGTATCTGCTCTTCAATTTGCACAAATTAGTTTCGTTTTCATGCTTTTGCAGCTTCAAGTTTCAGGGATAATGAGCAATGAACCGGGTTGGTGGGGTAGGTCTTTCCAACTCAGTGATGATATTTAGTTTAGATTATTTTTCATTTCATGACATATGTTAACACTCGTGATTTTTAGTTTCTGTGATGATTTTTTCAGATTGATTCCTTGACATATGCTGGCTTCTTGTATCCTTTATTTAAAGATTTTTTTTTTTAAATACATTATAGGCGTCGATTGTAGTGTTACAACTAACGCCTATTATGTATTTTTTTAATTAAAATTGACTTGAAGTGTTGGTTGTAGTGTTAAAACCGACACCTATAATCCAATTATTTAATTGGATGAAGTTTTTAAGCGTCGGTTTTAAATTAACAACTAACGCCTCTTTAGGAGTGTCGACAAACAAATAACGCCTATTCTCTTAGCATATACGTCTGTTATATATGCGTCTACGTAGAAACGGATGTCTATCATTGATTACGACCGACGCCTAATTAGCTTTTCTGTAGTAGTGAGGGTTGGACGAATTTGGGAGTTTCAGGAGAGAGAATGGATGTTGGGAGAACCTTGAGGACTCAATCACCCTATATACAATAGTTAGAATTAAGTTGTTTTTAATAAATCTTTGAGTTCCGTCAATCAAACCGCGACACGTGGTACGACGTGGTACCGTACACTTTGGGGGTGATGTGGCCAAATGAGGTTAGCACATTTATTGCTCTAGAAGTCCTTATACTTTGTATTATCTTATAATTAAGTCACTATGCTTTTGATTCATATCAATTCGTAACTGAATTATTTCTTTAATTGACATTAGCGATAATCTTTTAATGCAATTCAAGAAATCTCACAATGCTATTCAGGTAATTCTTCGATCTAATAGCAATTATGTTGCTTACTTTAATTTTTAGAAGTTTACGGGACGTTACAGTTTGCAATTTTAGAAAAAAGTTGAAATCATTTGTAAAGCACCGCACAAATATGATATACTAAGCTTGAATCACTTAAAGGAATACATAAATTTAAAAGTTAAAGATCGTGGAGTCATATAATTTGTAATTTAAGATTGTATTAGGAAATTATTTAAAAAGAAATTAAAAAACAATTATTAAAAAGAAATAAAATTAAGATAAATATGATTGTAGTGTGAGAAGGGAAAAAATGCTTTTTAAAATTAAAAACAAAAAAAATTTTAAAGAAGGTAATTGATGTAATTTCATTTAAGGATATTTACGAGAATAAAAAAAAAATTTGGTGTAAGCATAAATTATTGTGGTGGAAATATAATTTCCCTTGACGGAATTGTTTGTTTCCTGTAGGAGAATTAATTAATAATTACACGATGCTCTACTTTAAACTGCTACCGGAAACAACTCTTATAAGTGATATGGGCAAGATGGTCATAGACAGTACTATTGATTGAATTCTCAATGCATTGGCAGAAGAATTTCACATCCATTCTGTTATCAGGGAAATTCAAAAAATAACTCTAATGATAATTGGGACCGACTATTGGTTGCCGAACACATTCGAACTTGCAAAATGGCTGTCAATACTCAATACATACAACAGTGTTAAATGTGCAACGGTGACATCAATATGAAGATAACGAACTATCAAAACTCACGGAGAGGTAGAGGAGGGCTTCTTGATAAAGAATCTTGATTGTCTAAAGAGTTGGGTTCCTTGTCTGATGCTGCCAGGTTTGCTGCTCTGATCTTTTTCTTCTCTTTTTCTTTGGCTTTTGTTCCTCTTGCATTTTTCTTTTCTTTTTTTTTATTTTCTTGCCTTTGTTTAGGGAGGTTACCCCCTTTTTGTGGGTAACAATTTTTTTGGATGTATATAAAATGGTCTCCCTTGTTTTTTTTTTTTTTTTTAAAAAAAAAAGGGATAGAGGAAAGGGTCTGCAGGGATTTCTTGCTTTTTTTTTTTTTATTCGTTCTGTTTTTTTATTTTTTTAGGTGGACAACTAAAGCGAATGAGTCGTTGTCGTATGGGGGTGAGTATTCCTGCCTGTCACGCGGGAGACCCCGATTCGATCCCGGCAACGGCGATTCATTTTGATATTTCCAATTTATCTCTCATATATTTCCCTTTCTACGAGTTCGATTCCTGCTTCGGCCCGTATTTCTTCTCTGCTTCAACTGGGACTTTTTATTTATTACTATGATTCACGTCCATTTTCCAAACTTACTACCACCCTTCTTAATTTTATGAATGAATACTCTTCTCTACATAATGTTAAATCTATGCACCCTATTATATTACTGAATTTCGTTCTTGTTAATTCCTTCAAATCAAATCCTTGCGTTCTCGGTCCCTTGAGAGATCCCCTGACTGATATTCCCTATAGTAATATTTTCCAGTCAAATTTAACCCTATAGTAATATCTTCCAGTCAAATTTAACTCTTAATATTATTTTGATAATGGTCATCTAAATAAATCACGGTTTACGTATTTCATTTTGATTTGTTATACAAGACTCGAGTCACCCGCAAACGTTTTTAAGATACGAGATAGAACCGACTCCACTCACACTTGGCTTGTTATGGCCCGTGCTTGGACAGGAGACTTTCAGCTAAGTTGAATAGCTTGTCCTGCTTCAATTCACTGAATATATAAGTATATTTTCATTAGTACAACAAGTTACGTAAGGGGATCCCATCCATGCCAATTCTATAAGTTGAATGCCTCAAAAGTTAAAATAGACCTCGAGTACACATACAAGTAGCCTTTGGTTATTGGCATAGCCTTTGGTTATTGGAAACCATGCCACTAACCAGTGGTCAATCTTCACCATTTTCAGGCATTTAATTTGGACAGTCGGAACCAGTATAGCCCTGAATCTGTGAATACCTTTGTCAATCCATTTGGTGCCTTCGCATAGTCTTTGAATGTTAATGTCACAATTTCTGGGGTTTTTTAAGACATAAATGCTTCAATTCCGTCAACGGCCGGGTTGCTGCATGTCATATCATAAGGCACATTACTACATTCTATTAAGACCGCATTACACGTAATGATCCATAAGTAAGACTTAAAGACCAAGCCTTTTTTTTTTTTTAACTTGATTATGATGATTTATATCGACCTTTATCTCGGATAGGTTATCAAATCTATCATTCCTATATGGACAGATCATCACATATCGACTTTCTCAACCAAACAAATCTGTCATTTTCTGGAGTTTCATCATATTATATATATTTTTCTTTTATTCACAATTTCTTGGGAATCTCAAATTGACGCATATTTAAACTGTTAAACAATTAAGTTATAATTTAAGCGTGAGTAAACTACGGTACTTTAGTAAATAGTAATCAAGACGGGTGGGCATTTAAACCAGTCGGATCGAACTGAGTTGGTTTGGTTGGTTAAAAAAAAAAAAAAAAAATCTTTCACGTGAACTGGTCAGTTTTAGAGGCGAAAACCGGCCAGTTTAAAAGATAATACCAAACTGAACAGGCCAGCCGGTTCGCCTATCTTACGGCAGACTTTGCCCAGATCGGTTCTGGTTATGAGCTGGAACTGAACCAAACCAGCCCCTGCCCAAGAAAATATTTGGGTCAACCAATAGGGGGCTCAAAAGGCAGACTCGGCCCATAACTGACGGGCCAAATAGAATTCTCGCCTGATAACTGGCCCATATGTTAAATTTGAAAGAGGCCCAATAAGAGGCTCAAAGCCTAACCCTATGTTCATTATTCAATTCATTCAATTCTATGTATGCACGGGTTGTGTATGAAGCCATTTGTCCCTCTTATGTTGATTTATTCCCTTTTAACTTAGTTCTTGATGATTGTAAACTTTTGATTCTAGAACTCGATGGCTTGGAGTTTAGTTGTGTTAGACGATCTGCGAACCAGGCTACTTATACACTTGTTAGAGCAGTTGGTTCTATGTCAGGTTCTAGTTTGTTATTTCACTCGCCCCCTAGTATTATTGCTGATGTACTGTAGTCTGATTCCATTAGTGAATAAGATTTCTTCTTTAAAAAAAAAAAAGTATAATGAAGCTGCATGTGTCGGTGGAAGGGGTGGCATTTGTTTCGTTGAGTTGGGGTCTCTTTCAGCAGATGAAATGGTGTTGGGTCAGAAGGCAAAGGGAGAGAATGGCTACCGGAAGTCATTCGGTGGGGTGTTGTATGTAGGAAATGAATTTTTATTTCATAGTCTGGAATTCGTTTCATTTCCTAAACCACCCATCCCAAAGGTTTTCGGATATTCCTCCCCATTGTTTTCTGATATTCCTCCCCATTCCTTCTGTCTTTTTGTTTTCGATTAGGCTTAATCTGTCTGCTGAATCAAGCTTTACCTTCTCGGATCTGCTTGATCTGACTGTATCTGGTATTGTAATTTGTGGCCAACAAATGACTGGGTTTTGTATTTGGTTCTTGGAGATGAAGGGAAGAAGAAACTGTTGGAACTAAGCTGCAATATCTGTCGTAGGAATTGATAAAATATGCAAATGCAACGGAATGTTTATTTTTCTCTCTCCCAATATCTGGGAAGAAGAAACTGTTGGAATGAAGAGACAAACTTTTATCTCTTTATTTTCCATGTTAGATTGGGGTTATTGTTGCCGTATTTTTGGGGATGAGAAGGCGGCAGCTTATAGTTTAGTTCAACTCACTTTTTGTAAGTTGGGAACAAACCGTTGGTTTAATTGTAATCCTTTGTTTTCTTTCTGCACTATCGTAGTTAACAAAAAATTTTCTTTCTCAAAATAAATAAATAAAAATTGTAAAGCAACTCTTATAAGATAATCTCTAATAGCAAGGGTGGCAGTGAATGTGATAGAAGAGAGAGATTGTGAGGAGGTAATTATATATAAATTGAATGAGTGGATGGAAACTGGAAAAGAGTGTAGGGAAAAAAAGCGAGAAAAATAAAAAAGAGGTGATAGAAGAGAGAGATTGTGAGGAGATAATTATTTAAATTGAATGAGTGAGTGGAAACTGGAAAGGGCTGTAGGAAAAAAAAACGAGAAAAATGAAAAAGATGAGAGAGAGAGAAAGAGATATATAAATTCAAAAATAATGATAAAATAATAATGGAGAAGGTGGAGATGAATTTGTGGTTTTTAACCTTGGGGTTGATATTAAAAAAGAAAAGTGAGGATAAAGTGGTATAAATGAGAAAAAAGTGATTAAAAGAAAAAAAAATAGAAAACATATGAGATTCACTTTATTTTTTTGTGTGTATGACCTTTTGGGGAACAACCTTCCAGTAGATATGCTCTGAGGTGCATTGTTTATAAGTGATTTGGGTACATAGACAGTGATGATTGAATTCTCAATGCATAATGATTATTGGTGTTGAGTATATTGGTTGCCAAACATATTCGATGTTATTGTAAAAAGGCAGCACAGTTTTCTATGAATACAATATAGGGAGCCAATATTACTGTCATTATTATTATTGTGCGAATAACAAAAATCTAGTAGCAAAAAGTGATAAAAGGATAGAGTTATTATTTTTTATCTATATAAAAAGGAACACAACTTGAACAATCAAGTCGTTGAGTATAGTGGTGAGTATTCCCGCCTGTCACGCGGGCGACCCGGGTTCGATCCCCCGCAGCGGCGCTACTTTTTGATATTTTACTTTTTGCAGTCATAACATGCGTAAAGTGTTGGATTCCCATTTCCGCGTGTATTTCTTCTCCTGTTCTCCTTCAACTGAAAATCTTGTGTTTACAAATGCATTCTTTCTTGTTCATTCTTCAAACCCTTTTGCGTTCCAACCCCTGAGTGACTGATATTGTCATATTTCCAGTTCTTGCTTTGAAAATGGTTTTCTAAATATGTATGCTAATTTTGATTTGATGCATGCACAGGACATGAGCCAGTAACAAACATTTTCAAGATGGTAAAAGATACAAGATAGAACCAAGTCCCTCTAAGAGTTAAATTTCTACTGACTCATGCTTTGACACTGTGGTTTGTTTGATTCATCGAATATAAGTTTATTGTCGACCAGAAGTGCAAGTTCCGGGAGAGGATCCTGCCTGCAATGAGTTCAAATTCATCTCAATTTTTGTAACTTGAATCTTTCACAACTTTAGAAGAGACGATTAAAAACAATTATTATGTTACTTACAATACATGAATGTATGTCGTTGCACCCGCACAGTAGCTCCCCGTTTAACAAGTCCGTTGCTTGAAACGTTCCTCCTCCCTCGCTCCTCTACAACAACAACAACAACAAAGAGTTACTATTATAACTCTTAGGTTCTTGAAATTCAAGGAAGACTACCATACAACAGGATACTAAAAACGTTGTGGATCCTAACTTGTCAAAGAGCACATTGGCTGTACCTTGTAAAAGTCGACCGCCACGAAATTAGCCATCGATTGGCCACAACATCATGACAGGTATGAAGCATGTCGATAAGGTCCCCGGAATTCTGTACACATGCTAGCAGCTTTATGGGAACTCCCCGAAAGTAATTAACCAGGACCAGTGATTTACTTGTATCATTAAGAACAGAGGATACTGCACGATTAAAGCAACTTCCTGCTTTCATTCCACCATCTCCGTCTAATTTTTTGTCACAAACACCAACATCAACTCATCAAGTGTCCAAAAAATTTGACAAGAATATCAAGTGTCCAAAAAAGTTCACAAGAATACTGGAAACAAGTAGAGGGATACTATAGAAACTTACATTGATTTTCAGCCATATAATTCCACTGGTAAGCAATCCTCTCACTTGCTTCCTTAGATTTTACTGAAGTAAATACAAGAAGCTTTTGGTTGTTGGCAATCATGTCACTAACCAGTGGCCAATCTTCACAATTTTTAGGCATTTTGGACAGCGGAAACCAGTACTTCATTTGCCCTAAATCTCTGAACACCTTTGTCAATCCATTTGGTGCCTTCACATAGTCTTCCAATATCAATATCACAATTTCTGATGGATTTGCAGACATAAAAGGTTCAATTTCCCTCAACGTGTTTATCGCAGGTTGCTACGTGTCATAAGGTACATTCTATTAACATCAGATTACACATAATGATCCACAAGTAATACTTTTAAGTTACTTACAAACGCTGTGAAATCGTAACATTTGCCATCGGAAGAATGGCACAACCATACGTCCTCTTTAAAATCATAGGTATCGAGCATTAGGCCATGGACTCCGTTCTGTGATGACAAGAATCAAAATTACACGGTTGACATTTTATGATGGAGTCAAGAATGAATAAAAATGATTGAACAAAGAGACGGCTTTGATGCTACCTTTAGCTGTTGAGTGACGTTATCTTCTTGATTCGTGGGGGTAAGCCTTGGAACTCCATCGTCTATTGTGAAAGCGTTGTGAGTTGTCAAGAATGCATCCTTGTTGAACGGTAAAGAATTGTTCTGTTTCACCATCAGATATTTACAAAGTGAGTGGATTATTTTTACTTGCTTCTCAATTAAGACAGCTTCAAGATTTAGTAATAGTAACACCAAACAAGTAACTTTTTAGAGAGAAAGAGAGACCAGTAACTGGAATTGGTTTGTAGCAGTTGATCTAACACATCTGGACCCTTGAAAAGAAGCTGAACAAGAAAAGCAAAACATTCCAGCTTCACAATCTGAATCAGATGAACATTCATCCCCTACCTGATGAATCCAAGAAAGAAACCCATAAAGAAAATCCTCAAATTCTAGAGACAAAAGATGGGAAGAGAGAGAGAGAGAGAGAGAGATGAGAGAGATTTAGTACCTTGCAGGATCCATTAGAACAGGCTATGGCAGCTGTTAACAGAAGGGATACTGACTGATACTACAACAGAAATGCCCTTCACAGTATGCATCAGAGAAAAATATTCAAGAAACGAATTTTGTAACGAAATCTGATTTTTATACATATTTCGTCTGAGGATACGAGGAAAAAACCTTGTGACTATGTAAAGAAGACAAGAACCCGACGCTGGTTACGGAGAAAATGTCAAATAATGGAAGACTTGGGTGGAGAGGATATGGGAAGTTAGGAAACGCTGCAGTGTGAATATCCTAAGTTTCGTTACAACTTGTAAGACGGTTAGAGTAATTCTCTAAAGAATTTATGGTGCATCATCATCATCATCATCATCATAATAATAATAATAATAATAATAATAATAATAATAATAAATGTTATCTGGAAGTAGGCAAATTAGAATGTGGCGTGTTTGGTAAGTTGAGTTAGATATGATTAAATTGTGTGAGTATGTGATAACAGACAAATTTTATTAGAATTAGTCTTGCGTTTAGTAAGTTGATTTAGACATGGTTAAACTATGCACATTTAAATGTGTTATATTACAGACAAATTTTACCAAGATGTTGTTTTCTATTTATTGTATTAGTTTGATCAACAATCTCAAACATGTGACAAAATAAAATAAAGGGACGCTAGAGTGCGGGAATATATAAAATTTTGCTAGAAAAAAAAAATAGTTATATAGTGCAAGAAAATGCTAATTCTTTATATTTGTCAAATAGCTTGCAAGGTTATTATATAATAATAATAATCATCATCATCAAATAAATAAGATCTTGCACCTACTAATATTACAGAAATATTGTTAGACGAGTGATATTTAGTTGGCCTTTAGTCAAACAGTCGCTGAAATAAAAGCCAAATTGAGTATATTGGCTCGAGAAATGTAAATTGAAGTAAAAGTCAAAAAGTTAATTGAGATAATCTCTAAAATATACCTGTGTGAGGTAAAACCTCAACCTTTGACAAAATAAAATACACTTATACACACTGTGAAAAACATTTAAATTCTTATGGAAGTAGACATTCTCCGAGTTTGTATGATGTTAGTAATAAATCATAATTATTACATCGTAGAATTTCAAATGTATCGACTCTCGTGTATTCTTCTGCGATCACCATGTCGGTGAGATTATGACGTCATTATGATGATATATCCGCTCTCAACTCGGCAAGTCTAATCTATACTATTTATGAAATGGTCAAGGGGCCATGCTTTGACTTACATGACATGTTCGTACATAAACTAACAAAAAAGGCTCCATATCAAAGACTTATCTATCTCCTTAGTAAATTCCCAATAACTCCCCATTTAAGGTGTCCACAGCTTGAAATGTTCCTCCTCCCTCACTCCTCTGCATCATCAATTATTACACAAACTAAAGAATTTCCTCAGTCGAGATTCGTACGAGAAGTGAATAATATTTGATAAATTTAATCACGCGTCTCTTCTCATTATTGTATTGTTGAACTCTCTCAACCCTGTAATAATCAACGGCCATGAAATTTGCCAGCAGCTTCATGGCATGTTCGGAGCATATCGATGAGGTCCTCTGAGTTCTTTAGGCACGAAACTTGCTTGATGGGAACTGTTTGAAAATAATTTATGAGTACCAAAGATTTCCGTCTATCGTTGAGAGACGAGGATTCATCGCGGTTTTGACATCTTCCTACCCTAGTCCCCTCATTCCCATCTAACGAGGCAAAAGCGAATACAATAATAGGGTTACGATAAATCCATCCCAGAAGAGTACTTAGTTTTTCACTATAAAAGTATCTTTTTGTAAGTAAAACTTACAATGGTTTTCGACAACGTAATTCCTTTGATAAGCAATTCCTTCCCTCCTTTCCTTGGATTCCATAGAAGTAAACACTACTGGCCTTTTGTCATTGGCAACCATGTCACGAACGGATGGCCAATCTTGACCACTTTTCGGCGTTTTCGCCAATGGAAACCAATATTTTTTTAATCCGGCTATTTCGAGCACCTTAGTCAATCCTTTTGGTGTTTTGACATAGTCTTCCAAGAACAACGTTACAATTTCCGACGGATTTAGCCTCAAGAACACTTCTATTTCCCTTAATGTGTTGACCGCTGGTTCCTAACCAATGCCAATCCATGAAGCATTTAAATTCCTTTGAGTACCAAGTTTCATGTTAGTCATTGAGCAACAAGAGAGAGAGAGAGAGAGAGAGAGAGAGAGAGGGCTTACGAAGGCTGTAAAATCGTGGCATTTGCCTCCGGAAAAATGGCATAACCATATTGATCCTTTAAAATCTTACATAACCAGCGTTAAACCGCGTACCCCATTCTACAAATACAAATACGAATACGAAACACGAATATAGACTCCAGATTTTAGATTGTAAACTTCTAAGACAATCGTAAGTGTAGATAATAGGTTTATGTGGACATACACGTACCTTTAACTGTTGAGTAATACTATCTTCTTGATTTAGTAGGGCAACTCTTCGCCCAGTGTGAGATGGCTCGCCTGCTATTGCGAAAGAGTTGAGTCGTCAACAAAGCGTACTTGTTGAAAGGCAGAGAATTGTTCTGACCCGCAACAATAAATACAGAACTAAACATTATTCTCACTAGTCAAATGTAAAATCGACTCCACGAATTATTATCTGGTAAAGTTTGAGATCAAGAGACCATTATCTTGAATTGATTAGTGGTTTTCGATCTAACAGATTTAGCACTTGAAAAGAATGGTGAACAATAAAAGCAGTAGAGTCCAGGTCTACAATCTCTGAGATGGGAATTAATGTAGATTTCTCGATTACGCCCGCATGACCGTTGATCAAGGAATTTAATTGAGACAATGAAAAATAAAAAAACGAAGACAAATTTAACAGACTGTCAAAACTTTCCACTATATGATTAAAGTCGCTACAACCATACAGAATTTTCACTCGCCAAAACCCATCCCCCAAGTACAACAAGAAAAATATAACAAGCTTTAGCGCATCTACCAATTTCTACCATTTGCCCAACCAGCAAACAACACAAGAAATCCCAAGACGCTAAGCTACTATTTTTCTTCCCAAGACTATCTGATCCGACCCAAGTGACACTGAGAAAATCACCCTGAGTTTTATCATACCTAATTTTCTACCCTTCGAACAAATCACGAAGAGTTACAAGAAAACTCTTCAAGGTGCTAGACTCACTAATTTTTCTCTCAACTCACTTGTACCACTTGTGTATAAAAGAAGAAGAAAATATCTCTATTTATAGGCTTCGTTTCCTTGGAAGACAAGACAATGCTTCTATGATTTGGATTCCTTTTCCTCCTAGGATTCTTCTTCTTTCCCCTTTCTTTTTCCTTTTCAACTTTGGATTATTTTTGGCAACAAACCCAACAATCTCCACCTTGCCAAAATAAGCCAAAATCTTCAACTTCTCCAGTCTTGTACACAATACTTGAGAAATTACCAGGCAAGCCTTTGACACACTTTGACAGTCCCATACTCCACCACATGAGTATAACCACTTAGAATTAACAACAAATTCCAAGCATTTCATAGGCTCAATGTCGAAATAAACTTGCTGAAATTTGTGGTGCAACTCTCTCGTTGGTTTTCCAGAGAGTTCATCAGTCATCGACATTACTACAAATACACACCTTGCATCACCGCCAACCAATGCTGTGTGTAAATACAACCGCTAGAAGTAACATACATCCTTTACCATGGCACCTAGCGACAAGCGATGGAGATGTACCCACATACTTCATAGCACATATCCACCGCCCTCACACCAAGAGAGTTGGATTGTCCAAATATGAACAGTAGCCGAACTTGCTCCATCTGGACAATGTTTTCTCACGTGGCCAGTCAGTCTACAACACCAACAAGTTGCAACAACCACCAGTCCCCAGACGATCTCATTGAGAATTTTTGTATCTGCACCACCTCGCAAAGAACTAAACAATTTTTCCAGGTGCAATAAATTTGAAGAACCCCTTGCCGGATCCACTTCTCCAAATTGACGCCATAGTTCCTTCACAGTAAATATCCTATGAATATTTACAAGAACATTTCTGGCTAGATGGAGACACATCCTACTTCCAGTCTTCAAACATAAATCTTCCCAATCACTATCGCTCTTACTGGCTCCAGCAACTTTGTTAGAGCAAGGAGAAAGTTTTCCTTTGAAAGCTTTAAATTGCCCAATCAAAATTAAGAAATTCCAGACTAGCCACAAGTCAAACTTGATTATCATAAATTCGCACTTTGCCATATCTTTCCTCTGCTCCACCTCGAACAAAACCTGATGATCTGATACCACTGATGGGAATTAATGTAGATTCCCCGATTACGCCCGCAGGACCGTTGATCAAGGAATTTAATTGAGACAATGAAAAATAAAAGAACGAAGACAAATTTAACGGACTGTCAAAGCTTTCCACTATATGATTAAAGTCGCTACAACCATACAGAATTTTCACTCGCCAAAACCCATCCCCCAAGTACAACAAGAAAAATATAACAAGCTTTACCGCATCTACCAATTTCTACCATTTGCCCAACCAGCAAACAACACAAGAAATCCCAAGACGCTAAGCTACTATTTTTCTTCCCAA
>CAVNYN010211557.1:0-46905 GCA_963692815.1 Nyctanthes arbor-tristis | reverse complement strand
TGTTTTAATTTATTACATGGTCATTCCTGCCAGCTATAAGAAGCGACAACGAACGGAGATGCATAGCCTTCCCATTCGGGAATTTTTCTAAATAAATTAGAAATAACTATTGAAATTTACGCTGATAAAATAACTAATGATAATTATATTATTATCATATTAAAATTCATTTTAAATAGTCGTCAAGAAGTGCCCACTCTGTGGACAGCCAACCATACAATTTAAGGCATTTTCTAATGTGTAACTATGACTTAAAAGGTCACATTTTATTATTGGCAGTCTTCACTCAATTATAAAGATATTGAAATCGTTATAACGTAATGAAATCATTATGAGTTGGTTATCCATTTTAATAGTCCGATTACAGGTGTTTATCCTCAAATGTTGTTTGATGTGTCTCACAATAAATTAAGAAACATTTATGACGTATTAATATGACTTGAAAGTTCAAGTTTTAATTTTATGACAATATTCACTAAATGATATTCAAATCTTTTTAATGATATTTATATCGTTGTCATATTAAAATTTATTTTAAGTAGTCGTCAAGATATGTCCACCCCGTCGACGGCTCACCATACAATATGAGTCATTTTTTAATGTGTAAGAAAGACTTGAAAGGTCACATTTTATTATAGGTAGTATTCGCTCAATCCTAAAGATCTTGAAACCGTTATAACGATAATGAAATCGTTATGAGTTAGTTATCTATTTTAGGTGTTCGATCATTGGTGTTTATCTTTGAATACTGGTCAATGCATCTTAGACTACATTAAGAAACATTTATGATGTGTTAGTATGTCTTGGAAGTTAAGTTTTAATTTTATGACAATATTCACATAATGACATTCAAATCATTATAACGATAATTATATTCGCTGTCATATTAAAATTCATTTGAGGTAATCATCGATATGTGTCCATTTGTGAACGACTCACCATACAATATGAGGTATTTTTTTAAAATGTAAGTATGACTTAAAGGTCACATTTTATCATCGACAATATTCATATAATTTTAAAGATATTGAAATCGTTATAACGATAATTAAATTGTTGTGAGTTATTTATCCATTTTAGGCGTTAGATCATTGGTATTTATCCTTGAATATTGGTCAACGCATCTCATATTACATTAAGAAATGTTTATGACGTGTTAGTATGACTTCAAAGTTGAAATTTTAATTTTATGACAATATATTCACATAATGACATTCAAATCGTTATAACAATAATTATATATTTGTCATATTAAAATTCATTTTAGGTAATCATTAACATGTGTCCACCCGTGGATGGCTCACTATACAATATAAGGCATTTTTTAAGGTGTTAGTATGACTTAAAAGGTCACATTTTATCATCGGCAATATTCGTTTAATTCTAAAGATATCGAAATCGTTATAATGATAATAAAATCGTTATTAGTTAGTTATTCATTTTAAGTATTTAATCATAGGTGTTTATCCTTGAATGCTGGTCAGTATATCTGATAACACATTAAGAAATATTTATTACGTGTTAATATGACTTGAAAGATCAAATTATAATTTTATGATAATATTCACTTAATGATATTCAAACCGTTACAACGATAGCTATATCACTATCATATTAAAATTCATTTTAAGTTATCATCAAGATGTGTTCACCTCATAGATGGCCCACCATACAATATGAGGCATTTTTAATGCGTAACTATAGCTTGAAAAGTCACATTTTATTATCTATAGTCTTTGCTTAATCTTAAAGTTATTGAAATCATTATAACAACAATGAAATCTTATGAGTTTGTTATCTATTCTAGTGGTTCGATCATCGGTGTTTATCCTTAAATGTTGGCCAATGCGTCCCACAATACATTAAGAAACATTTATGACGTGTTCTCAGGACTTAGAAATTCAAATTTTAATTTTATGACAATATTTACTCAATGATATTTAAATCATTATAACAATAAACATTTTATACACTATAATTTATTCATTTCATTACTATAGGCCAAAAATAAAGCTTGTTTTTTGTAAGAATTTTTAAATATCGAGAACATAAACTTGAAGATAACAATATAAAATAATGTTCTTCCTCTCAATTGGGCTAATCAATATTAGAGGAAGTTAATTAATATTCAAATAAAGGCGAAAGAAAAATATTCATATTCATGTTTACTAGAGAATCCAATCGGATAGAGGAATGCCTTTCGTCAATTCGACTTTACGTATGAAATTATAACATTAATTAAATTAATTCTTTAATTCTTAACAATTTAGGGACGTCGAAAACAAATAATTATTAACAATTTAATATTTTTTGAGTGAAACCACGTGAGAATAGTAGTATATAAATGAAAATTATTAACAAACAAAAGAGTTGGTATAATGGTTTAGAAGCAGGTTATTTTTAACATGCAGGTCACGAGTTCAATTTTTCACTATTATATTTGTAATAATTATTTTTATTAAAAATGACAGTTTGTGTGGTATGACGTCATTATAAGAAATTGTGTCAGATAGAGTTTTAAGCAGGAAAGATTTTCTATTTACGCCAGACAAACTGTCATTTAATATATATATATATATATATAGACGGTGGTGTAATTTTCATCAGAAGATCTATTCTTGTTAAATTATTAATAATAAGGAAAATCCAACTTCTCACATGTACATACTGTGATTTGTAACTTGATTTTAGGTCTCTTTTTTCATGGAAAAAAATAGATAATTTACGAAAAAAATTCCGTACGAAAAAAATTCCGCCAGAACATTACCGGCCATACCACCCATCACCCAAACTCAACCAACCCATGGCCCATATTAAGGGTACAGTACCAAGTTCGACCTAAAAATTAACGAACCCACAAAGGCCCAAATACCTAACAGTTCCCCTCGCTTGCTACACCTGGCAATACATGGAAGGGCAATCACCCCTCTTTTTTTGAATGGCGGAAATGGCAACGTTCTAGACTGCCGTTTCCTATGACCACTCCTGGGATGGGATGGGAGGAGAGGAGAGGGGAGGGGCATACGTCTTCATTTTTCTTTTTTTATTTTTTAATATTTTTAAACCTTTTTTAAATTAAAAAATTAAAGGGTGTAAAAGTGATTTTATTAGAAAGTTAACAGAATAGTGAAGGAAATCATTAAAAATGACCTTTTCTTCAAATTTATGAAAAGTTGAGGACCCAGAGATTGAAAAAAAAAGGTAGAGACCTAGCCGATACTTAACTCAAAGGTCATAGACGATTTGTGAAATTAACCCTATTTCAAATCCATAGGTAGATAGTTTTTTAACTAAACTTTTGAAAAGTTTTTGAAAGGACTCCTGTTTTGCACATACGATTCAGGTTAATTTCACATTCCGTGTCCAACTTTTGGTTTTAGTATCAGCTAAGTCTCTAACTTTTTTTTCCAATTTGTCAGGTCCTTAACCTTTCATAAATTCACACCAGAGTTTTTGAGAGATTTTGTTAATATTACAGTTAAATTCTCAATAAAATTATTGTTATATCCTTTTAATTTAATATTAAAAACAAAAGATTTATAAATGTTAAAACTAATAATAAAAAATCCTCACCCATTTACAATAATGCTAATGCCATTTTTGGCAGCAAATGGGAAGACTCCCCTATTTTGGCTGCCAGAAATGGCAGCAGTGGAGTTTCCTAACGGAAATCCTAGCAGCATCAGGGATTCCGTCCCCTTCCCATTCACTGGTTTTTTTTTTCATATATATAAATTTTTTATATATTTTTTTATATTTTTCATTTTTTTCTAAATTTAAGGAGATAAAAGATAAATAATAATTTGGTCGACGAGGTAACAGAAAAACTGTTGAAAACAGTAAAAAAAGACCACTCAAATCCATCGGGTGGTGTTAGAAAAGACATAAATCTGGCATGGGTTACTGTTGTTTTTATTAATTTTTCTACAAAACCCAAATAATGAGGCCCTTATGAAAGTTTGCAGGTTAAAATTTTCATATGAAAGTTTTATTGATAAAACACTATCTGAGAACTACATTATTGACTGAAATCTTGCATGATAGTGACACTATTTGAAAACTTGCATGATAGTTTTATTGGGTTGATATGAAATGTGACGAGAATTCAAATAAAAAAATGTGTTATAATTTACCTTCAATTCATTAAGTCATTATCATCCAAGGTTTTGCACCAAATCTAAATTTTCAGATATCATACGGTTCAACTGAAGTGAGGTCAGATATGAATGTGTTTGCTGAAAAAAGCAACGTTTCTCTAGTAATATCTGAATAAATCTTTAAATCTAATTAATTTAGAAATTAGAAGGCAAAAAGGAGGTGGGATTGACATTACATTTTAATTCATTTGAAAATGAAAGGAATCTTAACAACAAGAATGACAATAGGGTGAGTTCTGGTTGGATATGTCTCCTTCGTACCCTAACCCATTTCTACCACCCCCATTCATGCCCACCTCATACCCGTTTCAAACAGGTACGGGTAGGGTGGTTCGCATTAAATAGGTAAAAAAAATAACTGTTACTCGCTCCATTTAAAAAAAAAATCCTAATAAAAGTAAAAAAAATAAAAAATGTAAAATGCATAAAAATAAAATTCAAATAACATCAAATTCACCAAGACATATGGCAAAGATGGTGAACTAATGAATTAAGAGGGATTAGAGTTTGTTATGAAATTGACCTTTTAGATTTTATATTTTAATTTATTGGTGAAAAAACTAGCAAACAAAGCAAATAGATAAAAGGGTTAAGATTTAGTTATTACAATCAATTGTTACAGGTTCAAATTTTCTGAGTTTTTTTATAAAATTTTTATTAAAAAGAAAAAAAACAGTTAATACAAGAGTTACCAAATAAAAAAGACGGGAAAATAGCGGTACAAAAAGTACCGAGACTTAGTTCTCTTAATTAATAAATATATATATATATAGATATATAGATTAGTGAAAAAGACTGAAAAAACAAAACAAATGGGCAAATTGTTACAGGTTAAACTGTTAAACTCCATTGTCAAAAAAAAGACTAAAAAACAGTTAAACTCTATTGTTACCGGTTCAAATCTTTTCTGAGTTTTGTGAAAGAAAAAGAACAACCACAGCAAGGGTTACCAAATAAAAAATGCTAGAAACTTAAGGTAAAAAGGTATTAAGACTTAGTTCTCTTAATTAAATATATAGATAGTTCTCTTAATTAATATATATTTTATAAATAAGACCATAATGGGTCAATTGTAGCAAGGTTTCCCAGTCCTTTCGATCAATTTACATTTTCATCATTGACTTTTAAATTTAGACCAATAAACACCCATCATTTGGGAAATTGGCTCAATTTATTTAATTGCTTGTATGTAGTAATAAAATGTTAAGGTTCATTTCTCTCTCAGGAAAAAAATTAAGGCTTATTTGGTAACCTCAAGACGAAATATTATTATAATTGAAATTAAATTTAAAATTTACAACACGTGAATATTGCCGAGATTGTAATTTTGAATAAGATTAATGGATACTAAAGAGGTCCTATGAATCAGATCGTGAATCGTAAGATTTTACTAAATACTCATTACATCAATATTAAAATATAATTGAACCTTTTAATAATAAAATTTAATAACTATGATAAAAAACTGAAATTAGATGACATGATAATAATCTATATATATATATATATAAAAGAAGTCACTGGTAGGAATTTTCCCTCTTTTGGTTGGGTACATTAAGATCTCTGGTGATGTCACTGGTAATGTCACTATTTAATATTTCCTTAAAACTTTTTTTTTGTTATGAAATAGAATGAAAAATACGAAAAAACAAAGAGAAAATAGAGAGAAAACTCAAGAATTCTGTATATATTATGAGAATCAAAGACCTATATTTATAGGCACAAGTCTAGGGTTTTAGGGGTAGAGCAGTCATTCATAATATAATTAAACAATTTATAACACTCCCCCTTAAATGACTAATCGATACAACAATTGCCTCATTAAAAACCTTGTTTGGAGAAAAACCCAACAGGAGAAAAATACTATCAAACTAAGGAAAAAATAGTGCAACTGATTCTGAATAAATTTTGGAGCGTCCAAAATGCTGCCTCATTAAAATCTTGTCAAAAAAACTTAATGGGATAAAAAATCGTCGAAGGAAAAAGAGTACAGTTCTCCTCTTGAATTTGTTCAATAATGGTCATCTTGTATTGAATCATTTCGTCAAATCTTCAATACTCTTCAAGACCTACCATGGAAAAAACCATGTGAGAAAAAATCCAAGTAAATGAAAAATACATTATTCTTTAGTACGCTGTTAAAACTGTTTCGTGAAAAACCTTACTATAAAAACTCCGTGGAATAAAACCTCAGTCAAGGAAAAATACAACGCGTATCTTTCTTATCTATATTGGTAATCTGTACAAGAATTTTCAGTTATTTATATGCTTCATACATATCAAATCCTTCAGCGATCTATACCATATTTATGATATTTTCATATATTGCCAATTGAACACAACATTCATTTCAATTGTATCACCACATATTTAGCGATACTTCCATATAAGTGCCTATTGATATTTTATTGACATGATATATATTTTCAAATGATTAGACTACTGGTCTTGACATATAGCAATCTACTAGATTGTATCCTTTTGTTTTGGCTAATATTCAATGTCATTAAATTTTTTATGAAAGATTAATTCACCATCATCACAATCGTTGAGCTCGTTAATATTTATTTATTGTCAGCAACTATTTCTTATATATTCCATTTGATTCTTATTGTAAATACCCTTTGAGACTATTTTCAGGTACCTAAACCTCTTCAAGGGCTTTCTGATTAGTTATGTCTATATACTCTTCTAGAGTACTATACCTCAATATGCTCATCATATAAAATATTTGCTCCATATTCTATTTCCAAAGATGTTTGTTTTGGAATCGATAATCGTCATGCTTCAAGCATGCTATTAATATATTAAATCCTCTTATAGGAATTTATTATATCAATCTAAATTGGAGCATTTAATTTAACATATATTATTAGTAATCACACAGTCAGTAATTTAAAATGCAAACTATCTTGCAAACTTCAGGTTTGCATTGTACTACTCAAGGACTATAAATACGCATTTCATATATTTGTTACCAACTATCAATTTCTCCCCCTAATGCTGAGAAAACTTAGCGAATGAAGCAACAATCGACAAATCATGTTGTGACAGATCATCCTTCGGGGATGGAAAATAAATGTTATATAAAGGTTGCAAACCTGAACATGTATTCTCAGCATTCAAAAATATTTATCTCAATTCCGTGGTGGTGCGATTACACATAAGTCGCATTTATAACCTCTAATAAAGAGAGGCTTTTGACTGTAAGCTAACTATGAAAGGGGATATCATATAAATTTTATATTTGGCAAATTCATTGAGAATATCGGTGCCACTTATGAAATGTTGATTTCACTCAACCACAAATGATTGTTCTCATTAAATAGTATAGCAAATAACTCGAGGCACATCTAATGGTTTTGCTGCACCATAGGCAATCAAGTATTCCAACCAAAATATAAATCATTAACAATTTTGGGATAAGTTCACTAGCAAGACATAAATGCCTTTATTTTAGGTTATAAGTAATATAATACATGTGATCTCTAGTAGATCTAAATTATAAATATCTAGATGGTCCACATGGAGGGTGAGTAGGCCCATGGTTCACCCCTGAGTATTTTCTAGATACATTTGATAACTTAGTTCCAAATTTAGCTGGTGATATTTTTGTAATCAATTAGCCTTGAAAACAAGTGATACATAAAATCTAAAGAACTTCTAGTTCTTCAAATGATTCTCAATATTTTCATTATAAAAAAACAGGATGGTCGAGCCGGTCATACCAAATAAAAAACTTCCAGTTTAATAAGAATGTTCAGATAAAAATTGAACTTCTAGCTCAATATATTTAATAAAATCGACGAGATTTTATAAGATTGTCCATAAATCTTTAAAATGACATCTTCAGGATTTTTGCCAAAATTCAATTCGAAAAATATCACTATATTTATCATATAAGATTACTTATGATATTTGTCGAAATTTGTACTACGAGTACAATAAAATATTCTTCTGCAAGATATATTCATGAAATCTTCAGGATTTCAAATATAAATTTTATGAATATCGAATCAACTGAAATCCTAGAATCATTAAGATTCTATATTCTTACAGAATACTCGTAACAATCCCATTCGTCAAGAGCAATAAATTACTATTTCAATTTAGATTCATATAAATATACTCTTCTGAAGTAATATCAATCTAGTTAAGCTACTACTTCTTTAAGAGCAATAGTCTAACAATCTTCAACATCATTTAAACTGTAATAAAAAGAATCATTGAAATACTAGGCGTAATAATTTTCACTTTGATGATATATAATATTCAACTGGAATATCAATGTATTGTGTATCTGTTTATGAAAACACAATAATTAATCGCATATATTTTGCTCTTCGGGAGCACAACATATTCAAGTAGAATATTATATTTATAGAATTTCTTCAAGAAATCTAATGGATTACACGTTCTATAGCTCTTCTAGAGTCAACCATATTCTTCTAGAATATAAGATATATTCGTGAATATTCCTTTAAAAATATCATAATAATCTTCCAAATTATTAATGAATTTAAAATATTTTTCCTTCTTTTTTTTCAAGAAATCACAATAATAGTAGGAACATAATTATTCTCATTCAAGATGCAACAAAATCTAATATAATAATGGTCTAAATCATTATCAAAATTCTAAAGGCGGTACTTTATAAGAAAATACAATCAATAATATATTATCTTCTAATATATTTGACTTTTTTTAGAGTAAATCTATTTTATCTATAACAATCTTCAAGATTATTAATAGATTTCAGAAAATCATAGTTTTTCAGGAAAATACAATAAATATAAACTGATAATTTGCTAGTAAACTAAACAATCAATATAACAATTTAGATATCCAATATAACTAATTATCCAAAATAAGAATCACCAATAATATAGTAAGAGCATATGAATTTCCTTTAATAAACTCACTCATTAACTCCGTCGGTATGTGAGATGGGTGACAATGAAAGGAAAGTAATTAGTAAAAACTTATATAGAATTCAAAGCCATAAAAACTTTTGTTCGTAATTCACATAGAAAAAACCGATTTGGAGTTTATCTTTAAATGAAATCTCCTGAATTTCATAAAAGATACTTAAGAGTAACTCTCAAGACTTACAAGAGATAATTTACACAAAATTTGCTTTTCAGAAGTATACTCAATCTAAATTGCTGCTACTTTCTCAAGTAGTAATGAATTCTAATATTAAATTTAAATTTGCATAGATATATGCTCTCTATGGACAATATATTTCATAGTTAATAATTTAGACGACTACTGCTACTGGAGTAGTTTAATATTCTTTTAGAATCTTAAAATTTGTAACAATTTATTCTTGTGGAACAAATAATATTATCTTATAGTACTAGTGTTAATGTGACTCTTCAAGAATAATCATTAAATTTTTCACTAAATTTAAATCATACAATGACGGGCTCTACAGGAGCAATATCAAATTTTCATTGTTAATTAGTATTAATTTAAAACATTGTTACTTCCAAAACAATAACTAAATATTCTTCAAAAATATTCTGTGTAGATCTTTTATATTTTTTTCCAAAAATAAGTAATATTTAACTGAAATATAACAATAAATTGTACCACTTCAAAAGCATCGTATATTGCTCTTTTTGGAATTTATTTAGACTATTACTACTTCAGGAATAATACTTTAAAATACTAAAGCCACGTAAATTATTAACTACACCTAATATGAATTACTCTCGATGTACAAGTAATACTCTACAGGAATATTATAACTGGTTGTGCTATTTCAAGAGCAACAATATATAATACAGTATTATATATTTAACAATAAGTAATATACATATATAACAAACAAATTATATGGTTAATGATTAATATAATAACAATGAGAATAAAACATTATTTAATAGAACACAAAAAATAATAATAAACAATAAAAATAGTGCTTCTTCAAGAACAAAAATTACAATATTCTTATAGAATATCGAATATTGGTTGTTTCTTCAAGAAACAACAATCAACAATAAATCTCATTATATCTTGTTCTTCAGAAGCAAATTAAATTTTTCTAGAATATTTTAGCAAGAGATAAAGTTGTGACTTTTTAGTAATCACAACAAATATTTTATCCAATAGTTTATAAGGAAACAAATAATTATGTTTCTTTATCATATCATAATTCTTGACATATCTCAAGACTCCATTAATATTATTATTCATATATATATATATATATATTCTTCCAGAATATTTAATATCAAGAGAAATTTGTGATTCTTCAGGAATTTATACATAATAATTTTCAAAATTATTAATGTGATAGAATGTTACATCTCCATAAATATCAATAGGTTAATTATAATATATCACGTGAAATTCAAAACTTAATCCAATGAACAACGTATCAATTGCGATGCATGGATCTATATGAGTTTATCATATCATGACTAGAATTTAATAAAGTATGATAAAGAGGTAGTAAATAGTGGCTTTCATATTTATATTTATCCATAATATACCGCCACAATTATTTCAAGAAAGGAATCAATTAAGAGATAATTCATGATCTCTTTTACATTGTAAATAAAACATCAAAAATTCATTGAATTGAATTTTGGCTTTCCATCCCTATATATGCACATAAAAACTTGTGACTCAAATTAATTTTTGAGATCAAGTTATATACGTGACAAAAGTAAAAAAGACGATCATTTTAACTCTTACACAATAATAATACAAATTTGGGGATAATCTTGCCATTAAATTGACAAACTATCCCATTGTCAAATTTAGAATAATCATACCATTAAATTGGTAGATCATTCAAATTAAAAAATCATCTAACTATTAAAATTGATAGAGGATTCCAACGAAGACAACATACAAATTAATTATCTAAAAAGAAAACATATATAATAATAAAATTCTTTGTACATAGTTTACATAATGAAAGAAAATAATTAATCACAACCATGCATGATACGGTGTTCATATGACCATGAAAAAAGGATCAATGAAACCACTGATACTTTCGACAGAATGGAGAAAAAAGAAGAAAAGAAAATCATATCTAAAGAAAACAAAGAAAATAAATTAACAGCGGTTCGTGTTGATAACGTATTATGAAATAGAATGAAAAATACGGGAAAACAAAGAGAAAATAGAGAAAAAACTCAAGAATTCTGTGTATATTATGAGAACCAAAGACCCCTATTTATACGCGCAAGTCTATAATTTTAGGGGTAGAGTAGTAATTCATAATAATATAATTAAAAAATTTACAACATTTTTATTATTATTTCTTTAAAACAGATTTTTTTAATACTTAAAACTTTTTTTAAAAAATTGTATAGATTGTGATTTATAGCATTGTTTTCCACTTTCCTTATTTTTCGTCTGACATCTTATTGTGCATTTTTGAGTGGTCTTCACCGTCTTACCCCGTTCAATATTCTAAGTCGTATTGAATATTTCTTCCTTATTTTTTCCTTATTTCAATTCACTATTCTCTCAGCCATGGTTGGTCTAGCTTTGAGAGCCTTTCATAGTTCCTCTAATGGCAATCAATCGCGTATAATTTGGGTAAATTGTCTATTCATTTTTCCTTGCGCTGATTAGATGATTTATTTTTTTTATGATTCCTCTAAATTGGTTTCTTTCTTATTTCTTTGATCGTTTTCTGCTCAAAGGGGATTTTCTTTCCGCTGTTAATTGTTCAAATATGGATTTTGAAATCGTCCCGCAAAGGAGTTTAATTTTTGTATGAGGCCTAATCACTATCTTTGAGATTTTTATTGGTTTTAATTTCTTGGATATTTCTTTCTTCTTCTCCTGCTCAATCCCTTTATAAGTCGAGGAAGTCACATTAATCTAGGTGTCACAAATCCTAATTTATCTTCGTCTATTGTTAGTTCTAGCCGAGCGTCACGTCTGAATTATTATTCAATTTATTTTTGTTCAAAATGTCTCTCCAATTGAATCATTTGATTTCTGTGAATGCCGAGCTTGATAAAAAACATGCTTTTCTGCTTAGGGTCATTCATAAGTGGAATTCTTTTGTAAAGTGGATTCTCAAAAAAATTATTTCTGTTGATATGATATTGATGGATGAAAAGGTGTTCTTTTCTTTTTCTTTTGATATATCTGTGAGACATTTGTTGACATTGGTTGGTCAGTTTTTTTTTTTTTTTAATGATTTGGTTTGAAATATATTTTAAATTATTTTTTTCTAATTTCTAAAGTAATAAGTTTTAAGTATCATATTTTATTATAGAGTATTGCTTTCTATTGTATTGGATTGAAGTGTCACTCATCTAATTTAAAATGTGATATATGGTTTTATTTGCTCTGGACTACTCAATTCATGAACAAGTTATATGTGACATATGTGCATGTATAGTTTGTTTTTCATAATTGGTACTGCCTTCAATGTTTAATTGTTTTTCTATAAGGTCACAGAATTCAGGCAACTGTGGATCAAGATTTAATTCCATCTACGAACATGATCTCTATCCCATGGTAAACTTTGATATTAGAGCAAATAACATGATTTATAGGCCTACAGATCACGATTGAGGCTTTTTTTTAAGGAAAAGACAAAATTTGGCTAAGGATCTTACTCTTTTTCCAGATTTCCATAGAAATCTGTTTGTGTTCAAGAATTTTGCTGATATATTTCAATCACCTGTGGTTGATGGGGCAGACCTCATAGGTAAATTTAATATTTTCTATTCTTTTTTATTTCTAACATGCAGTCGAGTATTTGTGATGTGTTGTTGTCTGAAGAGGAAGATGTTAATAGAGCATCAGTTGATTTAGTCAACAAGATGGAGATTAATATCTTGTGTTTTGATGTAGCCTTTTTTTGCAATTGATTGTTGTAGCTTTTTTTTTTCCTTTTAATTGATATATCGGTAGAAGCATCTTCTATATTTATAATATTAATCTTTTTCATTACAATTGTTGACGTTCAATTATATATGTTTCTATAAGACGGTTTAGAAGGAATTGATCATACGTATGCTTTCCCTTTCTACCGTAATGTTCATATATCATCAGACTAATCTTTTGTCGTTATAAGTGTACGTGGTTTGACCGGACAACGTAAAAAGACCGGTCAAACTTATATAGTAGTATATAATGCAAGTATATTTGATCTTCGACTAACTAATAATTGGTAAAGAGTTATTATTTCAATTGATGATGTTATTAGACCCAAGAAACTTATCCATCAATGTAATAAAGGAATAATGTGATTCTGATCTTTAAGAGAACAACTTGGTTGGAAGTGTCAAGGGGCTTAGTTATTATTATCATGTAGTTATATTTACACTACAACTTTTATTAATGATACCACAATTTTAATCTCTTCGCTAACACCATTATTTTTGTTAATTCGACAACATTTTCTTAATTTACTTAAATAGTCACAATTAAAATGACATAAATAACCACTTAAATTTTAATGCTTATTTATATAATTTTTCCTTCCTTTTTCATATTCTTATATACACAAAAACCCAAATCATTTTATCATAGAACTTCATAAGCATTGAAATCAAAATTGCCATGCATGCTGTCCTCTTCCCCCCAAAAATTAATGCATGTTTCGTTGTTTACTTTTTTTTGCCTCCAATATAGCTGATTGGAAACATGATGATTTCAGATTCTTGGTTTATTTTCAATACATATTCCTATACTTATGTTTGCTATTTGTTTGCAATGAATTAATATTGATATGATTAGGCATTACTTATATCATTTACGTATGGTATGTAATGTAAGATATGTAATATAAGAAAAATGTGCTATTTAAAGCTTGATTAGTTTGTTAGAATTTTAATTCATGTGTATAATATAGAGTTCGTTAGAATTTTAATATATGTGTAACTTATTAGATTTTTTTTTTCCTTAATGAAAAAACCGTGATTCTGGATATTATATTCTTGATTTGTCCATTGTTTCTTGATATAAGCTTTAGCTGTATATCTTTGATTTTAACTATTACAAATGTCTAAGAGTACAATATTCCATGAAATTTCCTTAATATAAATGAACATGTTTTTCATGTCTTACATTTATACGAGGTGACTCCTATCAATTTGATTGATGAGAAGACTTGTTATTTTCTATTTTAGATGATAACTTGATGATATTGCTATATTAATAGAGTTTAAATTCAATGTCTTTCTAAACGGGGTAAATATATTACATTCCATCTAACATTGTAGTTTCAGACTTAATCTATTCTTAATTGTTGGAGGTTGTTTTATATCAATTTTTCTATTTGGCTTCCTCAATACTAAATATATTTTTCCTCACACGCATGATGTCTTTTTTAATTGGAATAATTGAATTTTGTTGTCAAGCACAATATGTATAAATTTTAAATTTTTCTCTCAAATGTTGATGTTGGAAGATGTGTTGGTTTTATCAATTTATTGTTTAATCCATTGATTTCATTCTTATTACTTTGGATAAGATAATTCATACATTGTTCTATGTTACTTTTTATATGTGATTAATATAGTTAGCGTTAACATTTCTTCTTTGACACTCTTCATTTTTTTTTAAATTTTCATGGACGGTATACTAACAAAGAATATTATATTGGAATACTTATTAGATATATTACTGAGTTTTAATATTCTCGCGCAATGCAGGAGTGGGAATACTAATAATAATAAGAAGAAGGCATATGACGGATAACTAAAACAAAATAATTTAATAAATAAATAATTTTTTACACAATATATGAATTTTTCTTTTTTCTTGTTTTTTTTACAATTTTTAATATAGCATTTAACTAAAAACAATTTAGCCAAATTGTCTAACCGTTCAAAATACTTAAAGCTATTAAAAATGGATATACAGATCATCTTCGACTTTTGAGTTAAGAATCGGTTGGTTCTCAACCTTTTTGTTCGACCTCTTGGGTCCCTAATCTTTCATAAATTCATATGATATGTCACTTTTGACATATTCAGTTAATAGTCCCCGTTAACTTTAAAATAAAATTACCGTTATACTCCTTAACTTTTTAGTTTTAAAAACAAAAGATTTGGAAATATTAAAAATAATATAAAATTAAAAAAGAAAAAAAGGAGAACACCCTCCCCACCATTTACCTCACTCCACACTCCCAAAAACGGCAACTGGAAATGGCAGTTAGGATGCTGCCATTTCTAGCGGCCAAAAAAGGGTGTGAACCCCCCAATTTTTCTGCCGTTTCCAAAAGTAAAATGGGTCCCCCATTTTGGCCGCTGAAAATGACAATATTCTAGTGGCCATTATTGGGAAGGGAGAGTGGGGAGTAGGAGGGGTAGGGGTATGGTGGGTGTTTTTTTTAAATATTTTCATTATTTTTAATCACTACTACGGAGAAGCATAACTGGCGCCAGTTGTAATGAGTAATACGCATCGATTGTGGTGATGATGCTATCGGTAGCGACGCGAATTGTTAAGGTATACACATCAGTCGTTGAGCGATGCCTAAAAGTAACTATAGGCGTCAAATGTTTCACAAAAACCGACGCCTAAAGCCAATTTTGAAAAATAAATAAATAAATAAAATAGACAATAGACATCGGTTGTTAAGTAGGAACCGAACCGATGCCTAAATTCACTTTAGGCATCAGTTTGGTTCCTAGCCTAAAGTCACTTTAGGCATCAGTTCGGTTCCTACTTAATAACTGATACCTATTGTCTTTTTTTTTTTGGTCATTCTTTTCTAGATCCGCCAGCCAAAGTAACTAAACCCATCGAGATTCAAAATTCAAATCCAAAATTCAAAATTCAAATTTATGAGATTGTAGGGCATTTTTTCATTAAATACAAATAAGTTTCTGATTGTATCATTAAAATCACAAACTCGTTTTCCAATAAAAACAATCTAACACAGAATATTGAACAAAACTTGAGCAATCAAGTGAGCAAAATATCCATATTAGGGAAAAATGAAAGAGTCAAGCAGAAAGAATTACTTTGCCATCATATTCCCGATGGGAGAGAACTTCCGGTGCTATGTAAGCTAGTGTTCCAACTGTAGATTTTGGTCTTGAATGCAGAACTGTTGACTGCACCACCATTATATTATTATAACATATTAATTATTTCCTTAGTTTTAGATACAACTTTTTAAATGTTCTTATTAGTACATGATATAAATGCAAAAGTATTTGGAAAAGAATTCATTAAGAAATATTAATCAATAGTTGAACCTTGGAGTAGCCGAAATCACAAATATTGAGGTGCGGTGATGGACTTCCATCTAACAGAGTATTCTCCAATTTCAAATCTCTATGACATATTTGCTGCCACCCCCAAAAATAATTTTTCAAACATTAATCACATCGCTTCAACAATGAAAATTTTTGCCTTCTTGAAAATCGAGAATTACAAAGAATTACATGAGTATGTTTTGGAAGAGAATGGAGGAAGAAGAGTGTTATGGCATATCATAGAGTGGCAAAAACTGACCCCAGAGATCAACTGCTGGAAGAATAACCTATTATGTATAAATATATATATACACACACACATATAGATAAATATATAAAGCATAGGCATCGATTGCTTCAAGCAACTGATGTCTACTATAAAACGCGTCAATTCCTAACAAGGAACCGACGCGTATAATAACAAATAGGTGTCTGTTGCCGTAATGTCAACACCTATGATGTACACAACGGTTCCTCTTAGGAAACGACGTGTATAATAAGCAAATTAATTTAAAAAATGTCACCGCGTGTTGTTTAGGCGTCGTTTTTTTGCAAGAACCAACGCGTAATATCATTTTTTAATTCAAATTCTGTAGTATTGTTAAATCATGTTTTTAAAATTAAAAAATTAAGAAGTATAACAGTAGTTTTACTGAAAAGTTAACGGTAATATTGATGAAATCCGTCAAAAAGCACTTATCATGCGAATTCATGAAAGGATGAAGACCCAGGACGTAAAAAAAAAAAAGGTTGAGACCCAGCCGATTCTTAACCAAAAGTTGGGGACAATTTATGAAATTAACCCATTAAAAAATGAGGTGGGAAAGCTTAGTATTAAGAGCTCGTTTGAAGCTCTTTATTTTCTCTTTTTTTACAATTTATAAAGAGGGAAGAGGTAGAATGTGTATTGGGAATGTAAATAGGTGTGAAATATGTGGTTGTAATTGAGTATTTGTCAAATTAAATATTAAATCAATGGTAAGTAAAATTATAAATTTGATAAACAAAGAGCAAATAAAGAGCATCAAACAAGCTCTTAGAAGATTAAAAATCGATTGAATTGCAATGGTTGTGTAGAATCATAAGATTCTAGAAACTTAAGAACCTAGGGTAAGATTAGATGGTTTTATTATTGGTGAATCCTAAAATAATAAGATTGTAACATTTTATTTATGAATCCTCGTATAATAAGATTGTAACACTCAGATTAATCGAGAGTTTAACAACCTTGCTAGTGAGAGTATATCAATGATTCACTGGCATCTTCTTCAATTTGCCCTACACGCGCACGCACATGCACATGTAGAACTATCAACCAGTAGTGTAGGAACTTTTTAACTTTTAGTAGAGAATTAGAGCCGAAGATTTTGTCTACCCATATCAAGGGTTTAGTCAAGCTTACTTTCCCAAATCATTAGGCACAACCATTATATACAAGTATTGTAGCGCAATCATGTACTTCAAATTAACTTCAACATTTCACAAATAAAAAGAACAAGATAAAAAGGAAATGCATCATACATGCTTACACTTACCGCGCCTTGACACAACACTAGAACCATTTGTCATTAGAATTCGTGGGCCTCAGTATGGTTTGGTTTGATTGTGGTTTTAAGAAAATTAAATCAAACTGAAAATTGATGGTTTTTTGATAAAATAACCATTTGTCTATTTTGTAATACTAAAACTAAACCGAAACCAAATCATTAGGTTTTCTTTGGTTTAGTTTAATTTGTTATGATTATATAGCATATTATAAAATATAGCTCAACGAGGTTATCGATTAAAGGAAAAATAGAAAAATATGTGCCTCGTAGGAGCAGCAACTATACTATATGGTTTAAATTACATGATTTTAATAGAAATTGAGAGTTTTTGATAATTTTATTCTTTTAACTTTATGAATTTAAATAAAAAATTAAGTTAATAAATTTGAAATCAAATCATTTAGCTTGATTATTATGTTTTGATTATTGGTTTTTGAACAAAAATCATAACCAAATGGTCGTTCGTTTTAATAACTATAAGCATTTGAAAACTTGAAAAAACCGAACCAAACCGGACCAAATCGCTCAGTTGGTTATAGTTATTTTGCCCAATAATCCAGGTGGAAACATTGACATAACATCTTCAGGAACTTCCCAATCAACTAAGGTGTAGTGTTGGCATATGCTCGTTTCCAGTAGTCAGCAGTGTAATACGGAAAGAACAACAAATAAGGTAAATAAGGTAAAGATTTGCTCTGGCTGCTGCAATTGCATATTCACATGGAAACCAGTCCAAATCAAATTGCCTTCATCTACAAGTATTGTTTTCCAAGTTAACACTAAGATTGTTTCCATCCTGCTCGTTGAACATGTAGGCATCTAAAGATTCCACACCAAGCTCCATTGCCTTGTTTTAATTCTTGTGCATTTTCTCTTCCCAAGTTGGAACAAAATTACTTGTACAACTTTCTACACTAATGCGTCTCTTGTAAAACTATTTTTGCACTTCACTGTCTGATGTAATTTTTGCCGATGGAGCTGGAATTGTTGTAGCACTACCAGGGAAAATAAATTCCATAGCCATTGAGTGCAAAGCAGGATTAACATGGAGAAAATCTTTTATGTTTCGATACCAATCTCTATAGCTTATATTTGTTGATGCGGATAGCCCTGCAATCACTTCTTCTTGTCTATTTCCATGTCTATCTGCCTTGATCGTTCCTTTCAAACTCACCAAAGTAAGAAATAGTAATCCATATGGGGATTCTGCCCCCTCCCCATTCACTGGTGTTTTTTCCATATATATAAATTTTTTATATTTTTTTATATTTTTCATTTTTTTCTAAATTTAAGAAGATAAAGGATAAAATAATAATTTGATTGAGGAGGTAATGGAAAAATTGACAAAAACTCATGGGATTTAATGTAAGGTTGAGGACGAAGTAGTTCGGGGAAAAAAAAGTTAAGAGCCCAATCATCACTAAGCTCAAAATTAGAGACAAAATGTGAAATTAGCGCATGTAATTTTTGGCTGTGGTTCAAAAACTGCTGTACAATTTTGGCTATATTTGGAACTGTCAGCAAATTGACTTTGGGAAAATCTTATAGAAAACAGAAATCTGGATGGGTTACGGTGGCTTTTATCAATTTTTCTATAAAACCCAAATAATGAGAGGCCCGTATGGAAGTTAAAAGTTTTATTGACACTATCTGAGAACTAAGAGTCCGTTTGGTATCCTTTATAATTGAATTGGTTTATAATATATTTTGAAATTTGAATTTTTAGGACATGTGGTTTAATTTGATTGGTTAAATTTTGAAAAATTATTATGTAACATAATAGGTGTGTGAGGTGTTAATTATAGAATTCGCCACGTGTCTTATAAATTTAAAATTTAAAATATGTTATAAAACAACATATTTATAATACATACCACACACACTCTAAATTATTGACTAAAAGCTTACGTGATAGTGATCCTATCTGAGAACCAAATTATTCGCTGGAAACTTGCATGATAGTGACATTTATTATGTTTGTAACATTAGCCATCTGGTTAGAAAGAAAACTAGGAAATAAGGGGCTGATATGCTCATTCCTACGTGCTTTTCTAGTTTACAACATAAAATATGCTCATTTCTAGAAAAGCACGTAGGAATGAGCATATCAGCCCCTTATAGTTTTCTTTCTAACGCCAAGTGGCGATGTTCTATATAAATATATCGTCCAAACAACGATGAAGTTAGAAAGAAAATATATAAATATACATATACACATACACACAGACGTCTTATCCAGCATTTTAGAAGTTAAGGAAGAAATTCTGATTGCAATGGTGATCCAAAATTTGAAAATATGCATCCAAGCTCTGAAAAGAATTATACCGAACTTGCCATCATTTCCAATTCGGACGGGGTCGGAAGTTGTTCTAGATCCTCCTTCGCAGCCTCTTGAATTTTCAATTCCAGTAATTTCGTTTTGCTTGACGTCATCAACTGGATCTGATTGCGCTGCTTTTTCTACAGATTCATGGAAAATTCCCTATATCATTTCACCTCTTCTGTCTTGCTATTCTTGTTGCTTTTTCTGCGACGCTGGTCGGGAAACTCATCTCGTCCAAGTTCCCGCACGCCGCGGAGATCCTGGAGTTTGTCGGAATAGATCTTTATCGCGACGGGGTTTTATTTGAGCGTTACTATATTCTTCCCTCTTTCGCTCAAGATCCTTTCGTGGCTCATTTACGCTCTTTGTTTACTGGTTGTGATTATATGCAATCGCTACTAGATGGAAATGTTCCCCGTGATTATATGCAATCGCTACTAGATGGAAATGTTCCCCGGATTATCAAAGGCACAGCCCCCAGTCGCCCTGTTAGCAATCTCTTTCACAAGAGAGAAATGGATTTTCTTTTCTTATTTTGTTTTTAAACAAGACTATCACTTGCGCGTTGTACGAGAAATATCAAAACAAATTATTATATCTTAACATTAGTACAAAATGTTAAGTAATGTATTATTAGTCACATTAAAGTATAATATTTAATTATTTTATTGTTAATTAATAGTTATTACTTGATATAAAATGCTCTTAAATAAACTTATTAGGGTTGGTAATAAAAAAAGGGTCAAACTTGACACTCGCAAGTACCCCGACCCATAGATGACGAATATCTAACTAAACGGGTAATTAGGTTGGGAATGGAATAAAAAAAATCGGTCTGACTTGAGAATAGATCGGGAAAGGTTATTATACTTTTTACCTGTACCCGACCTGTTTAATCGTTCTTTGTCAAAAAATAAAAATATTTAATAAAAATTTAAATGGTTTAAAAAGTATAAAGAAAATGAAGCTTTCAAAAAAAAAAAAAAAACATATGCTATTATAAAGAAAAAAGGAAAAGAAAACAAATAATATAATATTAATGCCATTTTTCAAGTATCTGACAAATTTTAACTAATTCTTGTTTTTTTTTTTTTTTTTTTGAAAATAACTAATTCTTGTTAGAAATATACGTTGTGAACCTTTTTTTTCTACAGATTCATGGAAAATTCCCTATATCATTTCACCTCTTCTTTCTTGCTATTCTTCTTGCTTTTTCTACGACCCTAGTTGGGAAACTCATCTCGTCCAAGTTCCCGTATGCCGCGGAGATCCTGGAGTGCAACATTCCACTATAATTTAACCCCCTGATTAAGCTACGTGGTCGATGATGATGGCATAATTGCTTGAATTACATTGGAAGATCTCAAGGTTGACGCTCAAATGTCGATTAAAGAAAGAATTTTGTTACTAATTGAAATGAATTAAAAGTTTAGTGACTTAATTACAAGACAATACAAAGTATAAGGATTTCTCGAGCAATGAGCTCATGAACCACGTTAAGCCAAGTCACTCCAACGTGTACAGCGTCGGATTGTGCCAAATGTCACGACGTGATTGGCGGAACTCAAAGATTTATTAAAACCAACTAAATCATAACTATTATATATAGGGCGATTGGGTCCTTAGGTTTCTCAAAACTTCCCATCCCTTTCTCTCTCTCAATGCAGGAAATTCGTCCAACAATATTGGGACAATGAAAAGACCCATTAAAACCCACCAAACCCCTAGTTTTGCCCTTGAAAAAACCTTCTTACTATATATAGAAAGGATAAAACTTAAATAACGACTTTGAAGCGAGGAATACTAAGGTTTTGAAGGTATTTTCCTCTTAGAATTATACAAGAAATCTTTGTGGAGTCTTTGAGATGAGTAACGTGTGTTTTTGGTTCTATCTTTTTCTATATCTTGGCTCTCTCTCTTTGATGGAACTCGGGCTCCTTCTTATTGTATTTTGCTTTTGATGATTGAGGGTGTATCATTGCTTTAAATAAACTATTGTTTCTTACTCTTGGATATCGCTAGTGGCGCTGTCTACCCGTTTTACATTGTATTTGTATTGCTTTGTGATATTATGGCCTTACTATGTGGTCTTGGCTATTTTGAATTGTTATTGAGTCGTATGGCTTACGAGTAGATGCTAAACTAATGATATGCCCAAACTTTGCATCTTTGTTTATTTATCAATTTGTGATCCTTTTTATATTGTTTTGCGTGGGCCAATACATGTTATTTACTGAGTACTTTGTACTCACCTCCCAATCTACAATCTTGTAGGTATTGAATAACTAGCTTTGTGGTCAGATCGTCCTAAAGGTTGAGAAAATATATGTATGTGATCGAGATTTCGGTGTATAACTGATGTTTCATTGTGGGTAGCCTACAATATACTTAATTATCAGAGCGGGCAGTGAAAGCGTCTTATTTTAAATTGTATTTGTAAAGTCTCCTCTCGATTTTGAATTGAGATATCACTTCTGCTACCAATATTTCGAGATAATATAGTAATGAAATTAGAGACGTACATGGAGCATGTTGGAATATTCTTTACCGCAGCGGGTTTTTATTTGGGCATTATTGTTGGGTTTGTTGCCAAAAATAATCCAAAGTTGAAAAGGAAAAGGAAAGGGAAAGAAGAAGAATCCTAGGAGGAAAAGGAATCCAAATTATAGAAGGATTATCTTGTCTTTCAAGGAAACAAAGCCTATAAATAGAGATGTTTTCTTCTTTTTTTATACACAAGTGGTACAAGTGAGTTGAGAGAAAAATTAGTGAGTCTAGCACCTTGAAGAGTTTTCTTGTAACTCTTTGTGGTTTGTTCAAAGGGTAGAAAATTAGGTGTTATAAAACTCGAGGTGCCACTTAGGTCGGGTCAGAGAATCTTGTGAAGAAAAATAGTTGCCTAGCATCTTGGGATTTCTTTAATTCTTCGAGGGTTAGGCAAAGGGTAGAAATTAGTAGATGCGGTAAAGTTTGGTATATTTTTCTTGTTGTACTTGGGGAGATGGGTTTTGGCGAGTGAAAATTCTGTATGGTTGTAGCGACTTTAATCATATAGTGGAAAGTTTTGACAGTCCGTTAAATTTGTTTTCGTCTTTTATTTCTCTTGTCTCAATTAAATTCCTTGAACAACGGTTATGCGGGCGTAATCGGGGAATTTACATTAATTCCCAACAGTGGTATCAGAGCCAGGTTTTGTTCGAGGTGGAGCAGAGGAAAGATATGAAAAAGTATAAAGTTGTGATAATCAAGTTTGACTTGTTGTTAGAACAAGTATGGAATTTCTTAATTTTGATTGGGTAATTTAAAGCTTTCAAATGAAAACATTCTCCTTGTTCTAACAATTATTATATTCTTCCCTCTTCCGCTCAAGATCCTTTCGTGGCTCATTCACGCTCTTTGTTTACTGGTTGTGATTATATGCTATCGCTACTAGATAGAAATTTTCCACTGATTATCAAACCAACAATAGTCCCTATAGCAATCCCTTCCACAGAATAGAAATGGATTTTCTTTTCTTTTCCTTTTTCAAATAATAGTGAAGATTTGTATAATATCAGTTTAATGAGAATATAAGATTGTAAGAAAATTGTTCTCTCTTTTTTTTTTTTTATTTATAACTAGTTAAACCTCCTACACTGCACAGGTAGAAAAACTTACTAAGATATATTATTAGATAGTTAAATATAAATTTGTAATATTTACACTCTTTAGAAAATATAAAAATATAAGTATACATTAATTGAATCAATAATATCGATAGACTTAGTAATTGTAAAGTTCATAATAGTTTAAAAGACAACATACATTGTTAAATATAATCCTTTGTACATATAGACAATAATGGACAAAATACTTGTTACTCGCCTCATTTTAAAAAATCTTAATAAAACTAAGAAATTCAAAAAAAATATAAAATACATTGAAAAAATTAAATAACATTAAACTCACCAATACACACGATAGAGATAGTGAATTAATGAATTATGATGGTTTAGACTTTGTTTTGGAATTGACATTTTAGATTTGGTATTTTTAATTTATTAGTGAAAAGGATTAATAAATAAAATAAATGGGTGTGAAGCATAATATGTCCATGAAACTCACGGGTGTGAAGTATAGTAGTCCGTAAATACACAAATGTGAAACTAATATAGATTATGCTATCGAATTTTATTGTCTTCAAAGGAAATAAAAGATAAGAATTAATAAAAAAAATTATTAGTTCAATTATTATACTTTTCCTTATTGTTATATTTTTCCTTTTAATTATTTAATTTAATATTTTTATTTTAGGACTCTATCTACATATTATATTTTGGTTAGATATATCTCATATTTTTCTAATGAGTTTGAATTATATGAAAATAGATAATGTATCAATCTTGATTTCAATATTATTATTATTATTATTGTACTTTTCCTTATTATTGTATTTTTCCTTTTAATCATTTAATTTAATATTTTTATTTTGAAACTCTAACTGCATATTAAATTTTGGTTAGATGTATCTTGTATTTGCCTAATAGATTTTAATTTTACTTTACTCGATTGTATAATTTTATCATTTTATGTTCTCCTACTCTATTGTATTTTATTTTGTCAGCATAATATGTCCGTAAAAGACACAAGTGTGAAGCATAGTATGTCCATGAAACGCACGGTGTGAAACTAATACAGATTATACTATTGAGTTTTATTGTCTTTAAAGAAAATAAAAAATAAGAATTAACAAAAAAATTATTGATTCATTTATTATACTTTTCCTTATTGTTATACTTTTCCTTTTAATAATTTAATATTTTTATTTTGAGACTCTATCTACGTATTAAATTTTGTTAGATATATATCTCATAGTTGCCTAATGGATTTCAATTTTACTTTGTTTAATTGTATAATTTCATAATTTTATGTTCTCTCACTCCATTATATTTTACTTTGTCACTATAATATGTCTGTGAAATACATGGGTGTAAAGTATAGTATGTCCGTAAATGCATGTGTGTAAAATTAATATAGAATTATGCTATCGAGTTTTATTGTCTTTAAAGGAAATAAAAAATAAGAATTAATAAAAAATTATTTGTTCAACGAGAAGGCGGTGGACTAATAGTAAGAATTTAAAATTATGCCATCATAACAAAAAATCAGTTGCATGCTACTTTAAAACGTCAGATGCACATTAATTCTATGCAGATTATGACCTTAGTTTCTTTATAATATTAGGCCTGACAAACACAATTATATTATATTTTTATGTATGAAATTTCCTTTAGAGCTCTACCCGTACAACGCACAAATAGAAATCTAGTTAATATATAGATAAGAGAGTACACAGATGATTCACCGGCATCTTCTTCAATTTGCCCAACGCACACGAGTGCGCGTGCGCACACAGAACTATCAACAAGTAGTGTAAGGAACTTTTTAACTTATGGTAGAGAATTAGAGGAGAAGATTTTGTCTACCCATAACAAGGGCTTTTAATCAAGCTTATTTTCTCAAATCATTAGGCGCAACCATTTTACACAAGTATTGTAGCGCAATCATGTACTTCAAATAAACTTCAACATTTCACAAATAAAAAGAACAAGATAAAAAGAAAATGCATCATACATGTTTACAATTACCTTGCCTTGAGACAACACTGGAACCATTCGTTATTATAACCCGGGCAGAAACTTTGACATAACATCTTCAGGAACCTCTCAATCAACTAAGGTTAGTGTGGCATATGCTTGTTTCCAGTAATCAGTAGTGTAATACGAGAGCACAAGAAGTAAGGTGAAGACCCATTTGCTCTGGCTGCCGCAATTGCGTGCTCGCATGGAAACCTTTCCAAATCAAATTGCCTGCATATATATAAGTATTGTTTTCCAAGTTAACACTGTATGTATTGTTTCCATCCTGCACGTTGAACATGTAGGCATCTAAAGATTCCACGCCAAGCTCCATTGCCTTGTTATAATTTTTGTGCATTTTCTCTTCCCAAGTTGGAGCAAGAATACTTGTACAACTTTCTACACTGACTCCTCTCTTGTAAAACCATTTTTGCATCTTATTTGTTATATGCTCGAGCATCGCATTTATGGGAAGCATGTTAATCCCTCTATCAATGAGTTCAATAGATCTTCGCTATTTGTTGTCATGATACTGTAACGATTTGCATGAAAATGTGACCTAGCCCAATAATTCTAACCATGTTTATCGAGTACCTCTCGTCCATGAGTGTCTCAAAACTCATCTTTGCTATATGTCTCTACCATACGCTTAAAAAATGATAAAATCAACTCTGCACAACTTGGTTTAATGAACCACATTATAGAAGCTTGTATATGCCTAACGCAAAATCCATGATGAGCATTAGGATAAACAGTTTCCAAAGCATTCCTTATAGCTGTATGCATACCAGATATAAATACAAGATCCTCAATATTAACTGTTATTTTCGATGACACTTCAAGAAAAGGTAACAATGATTGATCAATGTTTGAGCTCATGACTATGCCCCAAGCAAGAGGGTATACCTGATTATTTGCATCTTGGCAAGTAGCAATCACCAATACTCTATCGCTACCAAAATATGATTTTAGATACTTTGCATTAAGACAGGTAACCGGTCGAATTGAAGAGAGGAATCCTTGAATGCTATGTCCAGACGCCATAAAGAAATTGACGACTTGGTCCCGCGTATCCACTTCAACATCATAGATCATGTTTGGCTTACTACTTCCCCATAAGTTGTGGATATATGTAACCAGTTTAGCACACTTGGAATTTTCCCAATGGGAACCCCATAAGCCATATATAGCACAATCGCTAGCTCTTAGTGCCGTTTGATAATTCAAAATTTATATCAAGCTCCTGACGGACGCAACTGATTATATGTGTCTTTAGGTTTGCAAATTAACTACTTAGATTCTCGATATTTCTGCATCAAAAGTCTTCCAATATCCGAAGATGTAGCCCGTCTACGATCATCATTTGGGCAAATACAAGTATGCACGGGTGAATATTTTTGAATTTTTATTTGCATCTAAATCCATCGGCAATCGTCCTCACGGCACACCACGGTGTGTATCATCTTATTTGATTTCTTCACTTTAAATCCAAACTTGTTTCTCCGATCAAGCATCCTCATCGATTCCTCAAGTTCCTTTTTGTCAGGAAACATTTGGTGAGACTCGCAGATCCTCGGATTCCGGATCCGCTCTCTCACCGCAGAAGCCGAACTCGAACTCGAACTCGAACTCAAACCTGAACCTGCAGCACCTAAAGTTACACAGAGGGGAAATCGATCTTGTTTGTTGACGGAGAGAAACCACTGCACTTCCCGGTCTGACGTAATCTTGACCGGTGGAACCGGAATTGTTGAATTAGCAGGGAGAATAAATCCCATATCCATTGAGTGCAACACACGATTAACATGGAGGAGATCTTGTATGTTCTGGTACAACTCTCTGTATGTTTTATTTGTTGATGCGTACAGCCCTGTAATATCTTCTTCGCTGCTTCCCGTCCATTTCCATGTCCATTTGCCTTGATCGTTCTTTTCAAACTCACCAAAGTAACAAATAGCAATCCAATTAGCGGAATCCATAACTCCTCAGGGAATCAAACACAAACAACTCCGGTACCGGTAAGTTGACAAAATATACTTCCTCAAGTTGAGTTTGAGTTGTTAATAGAAAGATTTGTCTACTTCATTATCATTATTTTTATTGTTACTTTTTGAAAAGCATTATTATTATTATTGTTGTTGACTTTGCCCATCTATTCTCCTGATGCAATACTCTTATTTATCTTCATTTATGAATCGTTGGATTCATTTAATCTATGAAACCTATTCTTTGTTAAATTTATTTGTCAAAATCAATTCGTAGGCGAAACCCCTGCAGTGGAAAAGTTCTAAGGGATCGTTTGACTCTCATTACAATTCGTCAGGGCCGGCCCAAAGTTATCGGGAGTGTTGGGTGGCAACTCAAAAAAAAAAAAAAAAAAATAGGAACCTTCGATTAAAAAAGATTATTATTTAAACTCAAAAAATATTAAACACAAAAATATGTCTGTTGGTAAGTGTTGCACCCGTAATTAATCATCGTAATTGTAACCGTAATGTCGTCTAAAATTCATTTTTACCATAAACTAGCAATTAAATAAAAAGCTAATTATATCTTGTAGCAGTTTTTGGAAAATTTCTCTACTTTTGAGGGGCTTAAGTGACCGCCTGTATGACTTACAAAGTGTTTGGCAACTACATGAGATTAAAATCTGGATTATAATCTGCGATGTGACATCATTTTATTGATTGTTTTTGTAAAAGGAAAACAATTGCGGTTTGACTTTTATTTTTTGACTTTTTAAAAAAATAAAATTAATGAAATGATACCGTGTGGCAGATTATAATTCTGATTATAATCTTTTAAAGTTGCCAAACACTTTGTTAAATACCTTGGGCCAATTATGCGAATCGTCTAATTAAAGATTATTTAGCCTAAAATTTATAATAAAACAAAATAATTGATGGAGACTAAAGGAATTTGTCTTAGGGATAAAGATACTTATTTAAAATGAAATTTGAGTTACAATTTCCACCCTGATCAAATTGTACTTCCAAAAAATGAGTAATAGATAGGCCCCTAAATTATAGGTTGTGGTGGTTTGATTTTCAAAGAAGATTATTCTTGTTAAATTATTATTATTATAATAAGGAGAATCGACGTGTCACATGTTCATGGTGTGGTTTGTAATTGTAAATTGATTTTGGGTCTCTTTTCCACGGCAAAAATAGACGGTAATGTGTAATAATAATTAAGGAAAAAATCAAATTCCACTAGAACATCACCTGCCGCACCACCCATACCCAAACTCAAAAAGCCCATAGCCCATATCGAGAGCCCAATACAAAGCCCAACCCAGAACTTAACGAACCCAAAAGCCCAAAAACCTAACCGTTATGGCGTTCTCCTCGTTTTCTTTCATGAGAGAAAAAAAAAAAAAAAAAAAAAAAAGGAGGAAAACCCGACGATTCCCAAATAGCACACCACACCACACGTAAATGATTCGGGTTGAAGGCTCTTGCGACCCCATCTCTCTCCGTCCTTCGTCTCTCTTCCGTAGTCCCCTGCGCAAACACTTCTGTCACTTAGGCTGCCATTTTCCTCCTTCCCAGCCGCCGCCGCCCCCGCCCCCGCCCCCGCAGCCTCCAAACAGGGAAATAACGCCACCGCTTTGAGTATGTAGAATTTTTTCTTACTAATGATGCAGCGTAATTTTATTTTTTATTTTTTTATTTTTTTACATTTGTACTTGTTTTGCACTTAATACTTGAAGATAAATTGATTTGATTTGATAAGAATGAACCTAAATTGGACATTGTCTTTTATTTTCTCAGTATTGTTGTCTATTGTTATTGTCGGTCTCATTTTGCCTTTCAGTTTTTTGGTCGTTAACCTATTTTGGCACATACCAGTTTGGTACTTCTGTGTAAATTTATTACTTATTTAAGTTAATTATGGACTCCTATTGTACTTTTAAATGGTAAAACTGGCTTAATATAACTTGCATAAGGATGAAAGGGTGTCTTTGTGAGATGACAGTGGTGGTGCTATTTATTTCTCTTTCGCTCTTTATAAATCTAGGGTTTATATTCTTTATCGAGATATATTATAAATTCTTCCATCTCAAAATTTGGAAACATACTTGAAAATTGACATCATCAAATAGAGAAAAAAAAAATAAAAGGTACAGGGTCATGATTGCTTACGTTTATTTTTGTTGTCTGTGATTGTAGTTGGATGACATTCTGTTTTCCTCTGAGGACAACTATTTGTGGTTTTTTGCTTCACAAAGAGGAGGCTTAAACTATTTGTGTTTACTTATTTGATTCTCACTTTCCCTCCCGGTTTTCTTGTTCTTCTTTTATATGGACGTACCCTTAATGTGCACGGATGCAGTTACTTATTATCTTTTATAATATAATTTTTCTTGTGCATTTCTCAGGATGCTTCCTCTCTGCTGATTATTTGAGATTGTATTGAATTTTGCATATAAAGGCCAGAGACGGATATAGTTGGCTGTTTTTGCTAATGGGTTCACCTGAACACGTAAGGAGTTCTGTGAAACAGGATGTAGACGAGGACATAGAAGTAAACATTGATAGCGTCAGGGAGGATGATGAGTGGGATAGCGGTGATAGGAAAAAACACCGGTCAAATAAGTCAAGGAAATCTGGAAGTGGTGAAGACATTGATAGTTTGGATGGCAGTGCTAGAAAAAGAAGTGCGGTTGACAGACATGAGAGATCGAAAGAGAATGGCAGGTTCAAGTAGAGCTGATAGTGATCAGGACGACTATGAAGCAAGAAAGGATCGCTCCAGTAAGCAGACAAAGAACAAAGTAGAAGTGAATGCTTTGGAAAAAATGAGCAGTTGGTATCAAGATGGTGAAGCAGAGAATAAATATGAGGGTGGAGACAGATCTGGCAGTAGAGGACATAGTAGATCTGATGAAAGGGACAGAAAGAAATCAAATTCAAAGTATTCGGATCATGATTTTAATGCTGAAAGGGGTCAAGATAGAGATTCAAGATATGCAGATAGACGGGATAGTGGCAGAGGAAAAGGACAGGGGTCTACAGAACATGCGAGAAACTCTAAGAGAAGATGGGATGAGTCTGATGTGGTTGGTAAAGATAATGAATATTTAGAAAAATATGACATAAGAAGCGGTAAGCCGGAGAGTGCCAGAGAAAGAAGTGACTCTCTGAAAATTGAATCAGGCAGTAGCAAAAGCAAGGGATTGGACCAGATTGATGATAGAGTTATTAAGGCTCAGGACAGAGAGGAGAGAAGAGCTGATTCAGAAAGGAGTAAGAGGAGCAAGTTTGAAGCTGTAGAGGACATTGAGACCGGTGCTGCTCATGAAGATAGCTCGAGTAGAGAGAGATTTGAGGATAATAGACGGCCCAGAAACTCAGCTAGCCGAGACATTGACGGCCATGAGAGGTCTTTCAATGCAGATGAAGATGGCGTGTGGATGAGAGAAAAAAGTAGGAGAGATGGAGAGAGTTCTAATGTGTCCAGGACACCTGAGAGGAGTGGAAGGCGTCCCTATGAATCAGACAATTTTGACATGGATTATGAAAGAAATGATAGTTTCCAGAGGAAGGAACAGGGTAAAGAAAACTCGTGGGATGATAGAGCTTAAGAAAGAGATGATAACTGGGGTGAGAAAAGCAGGGATAGGGAACACTTGAAAGATAATTGGAAGAGAAGGCAAGACAAGGAAACAAGAGATGCAGAAGTAACCTACAATCAGGGAAGAGACTGGGAATTTTCGAGGCGTGGACGTGAAAGGATTGATGGCGAAAGGGGACATGGTCGTTCTGGTGGTAGAAAAGATGGTAGCAGGACTGAAGCTGTGAAAACCTCATCAAAGTATGGGATATCAACTGATAACTATGATGTGATTGAGATCCAAACAAAACCATTTGATTATGGAAGGGAGGAGTCTGGTTCCATGTTTGCAAGAAGCAGTGAAGTTGCTCTACAAACTGGTGTTAAATTGGGTCCAGCCGATGAAGACTTTGATCATTCAAGATCTGGATTGCCAGGTGAGGATTCGAAGGACAGAGTCACAGATGGTGGCCTTACAATGCCGGACTCATGGAGAGAAGATGCTGATTTTCAGGCAGAAAAATCTAGAGTCCAGAAAGGTGCTGGGTCTAATCATGGCGCTGCAGGCCAGAGTTCTGGCAGTGGCGCACAATTCCCACATGGAAACCAAGAGCCTGGTTCCTTCAGTAGAGCTGTTTATCAAGGTCCCAGGGGAAGTAGAGTTGGGAGAAGTGGAAGGGGTAGGCCTACTGGTAGAGACAGTCAACAGGCAGGTATTCCTATGCCCCTGATTGGATCACCGTTTGGACACCTTGGAATGCCACCCCTACCTGGACCAATGCAATCTCTAACTCCAAACATGTCCCCTTCTCCAATTGCTCCAATTTCTCCAGGAGTATTTATTCCACCTTTTCAACCTCCTGTTGTTTGGCCCGGAGCTCGAGGTGTTGAGATGAATGTGCTTGCTGTTCCACCAGGTCTCCCACCTGTTCCTCCTGGGCCATCAGGGCCTAGGTTTTCCCCTAACATGGGGAATCCACCAAATCCTGCTTTTTTTGCCAATCCGTCAGGACCTGGAAGAGGAACGACTAACATGTCTGCCCTAAATTTTAATTTGAACGCTCCAGCAGTTCGTGGGCAACCTCAAGACAAAGCCCTTGGAGGCTGGGTTCCTTCCCGATCTAATGGACCTCATGGAAAAGCTCCTTCTAGAGGAGAGCAGAATGATTACTCTCAAAACTTTGTTGACACTGGCATGCGCCCCCAGAATTTTATAAGGGAACTAGAGCTCACTAGTGTTGTGGAAGACTATCCAAAACTTCGGGAGCTTATACAGAAAAAGGATGAAATTGTTTCCAAATATACTACTCCTCCTATGTACTACAAGTGTGATCTGAAGGAACAGGCGCTATCTCCAGAATTCTTTGCAACTAAGTTTGACGTCATTCTCGTTGACCCACCTTGGGAGGAGTATGTTCACCGGGCTCCTGGGGTCACGGATCATATGGGGTACTGGACATTTGAAGAAATAATGAATCTTAAGATTGAGGTGGGAATTTTGTACGCTTTCTGATGCTCTGGCGTGTCTTGATTTGTTACTTCTTTGCATCAAATATGTTATTAGTACGATGCATGTTCCTAACTTGACATCAATTGTTTATATGCATTTCTGATACCCTAATGTGTCCTGATTTGTAACTTCTTTTAATCAAATATGTTATTCCTATGATGCATGTTGCTAACTTGACATCACTGGGATTGATAATCTCTGTTATATTTCCTTTTTGAGTCTGTGGAATTGATAATCTCTTCTTTGTTTCCTTTTATGTTCCTCAGGATCCAATCCTGGTGTATTCATTTGATTCATTTAATGCTGTATTCTATCTACAGGCAATAGCAGACACCCCGTCTTTCATCTTCCTTTGGGTTGGCGATGGTGTTGGGTTAGAGCAGGGGCGACAATGTCTGAAGAAGGTAATAAATGAGATCTTTAAGAAAATAAATTATTTAGTTATAAACTGTCACTTTTTGTTGCAGTAGAACCTCGATAAGATAATAATGTTGGAACTCAGAGAAATTAGTTTTGAGTGGTTATTAAGTTATCGATAAACTAGCAATCATTAAGTTACTCGTAGATGAATATTTGTTAGTTTAGAGTATTTGTACATTTTTGTAACTTGCACAATATTTTACCTCGGTACATGTAGGAAGTTTTTTCCAAACAAGGAAAAGAGAAAAAAAATTTTTTTTTAAGAATGTGGTGAACTTTAAAATCTAATTTGTAAGCACACAAAAAGGCTACAATTGGCTTGCATTAAAGAGGAAACATTAATATATATAGTATATTAAACATTAGTATATATATTACATGTTTAGGTTTCAATATATAGTATCATGATAGATTAATCATTTAAGTTATTTCATGTACAAAGGAACATATTTAGTCATTAGTTTTCACTTGAGTTTGGTTTGGCTACGATATAGAAAGAAAGACTTTAGATGCATATTTTCTGATAGTGGTGAGTTGGAGAAAATGTTGTCAAATTAAAAGTTTGTTAATTTGTTAGTTAGAATTTTATGAGTTCAAGTAGCTATTGTTTTACATATTCTTTGGATTATGAAGGTGCAGTCTAATTTAAGGTGCTTGATTCTCATTGTAATTTCACGTTCTAATCTTACTGCTGATTTCACGATTACTCAGTTACACCCTCACATTTCAAATTTCAATTAAGACTCCACCACTCATTTCTCCTTATCATAATTTCTTAAAATTATAATGAGAATCAAATACAGTTTAAAGTATGCATGCATCGTGACTGAAGAATTTTATTGCTTCAGCAAGATTATTTAGGGTGGTCGGTTTGGCAACCATTGATAATTATTATCATTGAATTTTTTTTTTCCTTTTATTAACAAAAACCAATGATAATAATTATCAGTGGCTGCCAAACGGATATCGAACATTCATTTATTCAAGGTTTTACTTTATTCTCTTTTTGTCAATATTTATTAGTTCTCTTTTTGTCCTTTTACTTTCCTTTGGTTTCTGTGATTCATCTCTCTTGATTACTTATTTATCTACCTTTTGATTAACTGTCATTTATGTTTTTATCCAGTGGGGATTTCGCAGATGTGAAGATATATGTTGGGTGAAGACAAATAAAACAAATGCAAGTCCTGGATTGCGTCATGATTCTCATACTCTATTTCAACGCTCAAAGGTTCTGAATTGCTGTTCACTCTATCATAATGTTATCTATTATATTTTATGGAGAGATTATTTTGAAGTTCCACATGTTTTCATGCTAGCAATTTCGTTATCTGAGTAGATAGATATGAATGTTTGAATATGAATTCTAGGACTTTGAACCCGTGTTAGTTTTTTAAGGCTTTTATCAATTAGCAAAGTTAATCAACTTGCTGCATCAAATTTGAAGCACTTTAAAGAGGTTTTTACTGCTAAAAATCATCTTCCTGGGTTTTTTATTGTCGTTATCATTTCAAGTTGTAATGGTGAAATGATAAGGGAAAATGATTGGTATGTGTTTAATTGTCAGCAAATTTATATTGAAGGGAAAATTATGTTCACTCTGCTTTGATGCTATTTTACATTTACAATTTCCAATATGTCAGAAAACATTTATGTTGGTATATCCAATGTCTTGATAGCTGCCTTATTATCACTGTGAAGGAACACTGCTTGATGGGAATAAAAGGAACTGTACGTCGCAGTACTGATGGTCACATAATCCTCCAACATTGACACTGACGTAATAATTGCTGAGGAGCCTCCTTACGGTAAGAGAAACCTTGGCTTCTTACTGATGTTAGTCAGTCATCGCTCTCTACTGTGAAATTTAAGTTAGTACATAGATTTAATTCTTCTCTTTCTATCTCATTTTCAGATCTTGAATAGCAGACTGATGACTTGCTATATGTGCACTATGTTTTACCTATTTGTCTTGTATATGTCTATTTAGCGGCTTAGCCCATGTTAGTTTCCTATTTCTATTTATAATGACTTGAAATGAGTGGCGGAGAATTGGAAAAATAAATCGACTGCCATGATATGAATCTAAATTTTTACGTGGCACTTGTCGGTCCCATTGAAGTATGTGAATGGAAACAGTGTGACCAATTTCTTTTTTGAGATCGGAAGAGCAAATAACGTGGCCTTATCTGTTTTTTCCTTTCCTGATTCTTTCTTCACCCCGAAATTGACCTTTCCATGGTCAGCATTATTATTACTAGCTGATGATTATTTATTTGGTAATTGAGATTTGCTCTGAAGTTATTGCGGTCGATTTGGTGTGTTACTACCACTTTCTGAAGGGTCATTTTCTTTTTCGTGTTTCTTTTATATATGATGGAAATTGAAAGAACAGCATGTGGCATTGTTTTTCTCTTCCCCCTTTGTTTGCCATCATATGGGTCGGTGGAGAATTGTAAAATACAACATCATATTCATTTTCTTGGATCTTTGTAAAACGAGATCGGAAGCTTCTCTTGCAAAAGGAAAATCTCTCTCTCTCTCTCTATATATATATATATATATGTGTGTGTGTGTGTGTGTGTGTGTGTGTTCTGCCTCATTTTGTTCTGCTTTAGAACAAAAAATAGAAACCTAACTGGAGCTTGTTATTATACTAGTTTATCCTTCCACTGTTATTGAATTTTGCCCGCAATGAATATTTATATGTCTAAGCGTTGAAAAAGTTATAAGCATGCCTTTGCATTTAATAGATTCAAGAAAGCTTCAAACTAGCCTTGATCTTATCACTGCTGCTGTTGTTTCTCCTTTTATTAACTTCGGTTTTTCAGTCTTCAAATTTAATTAAATCAACATGGAGGGTAAACAATTGAAACTTCTACACGCGTGTCATTGCTTCAAAGCAAAGATTCAAGCAAGCTTCAAACTAGCCATGTTCCTCCAGCTTTTGGGGCCACTTTGTATCTTGAAGTGTTGGTCACAGTTTTTGTTTCGTCACCTGTTAAGATACGCTTATAAATACCTAAAGTGGACTTGATATGTGAAGGTGAAGTCGTTCTTTTTGGAGTAGTTGTTAGCAATTAATCAGCTGATATTTTCGACGTAATTAGAACACTTACCAGGATTATTCTTACAATCTTGCTGTATAGATGGGGTTAAATGTTCACTGCGCGGCAGAGATGTGTCCTCTCATGATATATAGACTTAGTGGCAATTGTATTGCAGGATCAACTGCAAAGCCTGAAGACATGTATCGGATAATTGAACATTTTGCTCTTGGAAGGAGAAGGCTTGAGCTTTTTGGTGAAGATCATAACATTCGTGCAGGCTGGTTGACAGTTGGTAAAGGACTGTCATCCTCAAATTTTAACGCTGATGTAAGCTTACCTATCTATCTGATTCTATTCATTATATAAAAATTGGCTTTCTTTGGGGAAAAAATGTGAAAAACAACAATGTCTGACATCCAAGTTATCAAGTCTGCACTATCCCATGATGAACTGTTATGAATTAAATTTTATTAACTGTTAAAAGTGGTTGATCTTCTAGGGTTTTGGTGTCATTTATTTTTTTCTGGACATATCATTTCAGAATTGTTTGATGGTAGGAAATTACGTGAGGCACAGTTTTATGGCTTGAAATAAAGCAATTATCCTGATATAGGCTGAGATGTTTTCTCGCATTGTGCTTAAATTGTTTGAATAGTGAAATGAAAAATATTTCACCTATATTGTTTATTGTGTTGTAAGGGGGTAAAGAGTACAAGAAGCACAAGGCTCCTAAAAAAATACTGTATTGAAATTAATGTTATTGGTTCTACCTTTGACCCTTAACAGAAATCAATTTACAAAATTCTCATCCTTGGGATTACCTGGTAGCGGTTCTTGTATCAGTGGTTAAGCCATTTATGGCACCGTTCAGCAGAGAGTATTGGATAGCCCTGCCCTATGTTAGACAAGTTTACTCAACAGACCTGTATTATTTGTACAAGACATGCCCTTATATTTGCAACTATAAATGTTTGCATGACATAAGCTGGATGCACTTGATTCCCCGTTAAGTTCTTGTGCCTCAAGGTACAAGTTATCTGATATTCAAGGAATTTGCGTGTTTTCCTTGCTTTCTTTAACAGGCTTTTTATTATCACTCTGTATGCTAATACTATTTTGCTTCTAAGTAAAATAGTGTTTGAATTTGCTTACAAGAACCTTCTAAGCTTCGCTAAACATGCTAACTTGGGAATTTCCAGGCATATATCAGGAACTTCACGGACAAGGATGGAAAAGTTTGGCAAGGAGGGGGAGGACGAAATCCACCGCCAGAGGCGCCGCACCTTGTGGTTACAACTCCTGATATAGAGGCTCTTCGTCCAAAGTCACCAATGAAGAATCAGATGCAAATGCAACAGCAGCAGTCAGCATCGATAACCCTTACAACGGCAAATTCCAGCAGTAAAAGGACTGGAAGTTCCCCACAAAACAGTAACATACCAAATATAAATCAAGAGGCCTCAAATGCGTTGATGCCAGCTCCCTGGGCTTCACCGATGCCAAACTTAAAAGGAAGGGAAGGTGACTATATGGGCCCCGATGATAGGGTATTGGATGTATTCGGTTATAACGCACCACCATTTGGTCCGGCTAATGTAGACTTTTCAGAGTATGAATCACAGAGAGGAATGAATATGTTGTAGCAAATAATCAACATTCGTGTTTTCCCCTAAACATTTGTTGAAATTTTGTTATCTTGATAAAACGTTTGTTTGTCGTATTAAATGCTTTCATGTTCAAGTTTCTCTGCTTTTCGGGATTCTGATGCATCATAGACATGGTAAAGTTAAATGGCAAGAGCAACTTATTGTTTACTCTCTGAGTCGGCTAATAAGTACATGTTTGGTATGCAGTGTTTGTTATAAGCTGTATAAAATATAGGTTCGGCATGATGGTAGCAGACAGTATAAGGTGAGAAACGTTTTTATTAATCAATATTATTGTGTTGTCCATGCTGCATGCTCTAATCACGGGTTAAAATGCATATTAAAGTTTTTCATGTGCCTTTATAGTTGTTCGTATGATGAGAATCAATGTTTTCTTTTCATGATTTCATTTAATCACGAGCCATTTGGCATTGATGACTAGTAATGATTGGTATTGTCACATGAGTACAGGGATACTCATTTTTCTTATACTTTATTATTCTCTTCGTTTTTCAGTAACCATTATGCAATTGAATATTTAAATCTGTGTAGGGATTCATCGGTGAACATATTTATACTTACAAGCTTCGTTAAGGACTTGATAAGTTTAGGATAGGTAGGAAAGATGACTGGGTCCTAAACAAAATTGAAGAATTCTATTGACAAAAATGGTGATAAAAGAAATATGTATAAATTTGCCTTATCGTTATCGTGTTGATGCTTTCTGTCTCCTGTCTCAGTGTGCATGGATAATGAGATAATTTTTAATCGTTTTTTGTCAACATTCTCTTCTCATTTGTCTAAAAAGTGTGATTCAACAAAATTATTATACACACACTAATAAAGATAGCAATATGTACGTTTTTCTTTCATTGAATTTCATGGCACGTCAAGCCCAATAACGTTATTCGTTATGCATTGAATTAAACCACATGTTTCACTGATTGTGCTTGCTCCTATGGATTCCTTTGAGTTTCACTTAAACTAGATGCTCCACCGTCTGTGTGGACGCCTGTCAATCCCTAGCATTGACATTTTTAGCATGAGACAACATTTGAATAAAGCATTAATTCTCATTTTTTGAAACTTTACCTACAACAAAAGCATGAAAATAATAAAACCCTCTGCTTTCTTTGTGGTGACTTAGTTTGTCTTTCCTTCCAGAAATTGCTGAGAAAAAAGAAGTCAAAGTTTAAAAGTCGATACCAATGTTAGAGAATCATATATTTCTCCACATCGTCAGAGTTTTTATCAACAAGCGTCCAATGTGAATTCTCAAAAGATATATTTTATTAGATCCTTCTATTAAGAATCAACATCAATAACACTTCTCACCTACAATTGGTCAAATCAAGCTATATTTTTTTCAAAAAGAAGGACTGGTGAATGATTGTTCATCTTTTCCTTTGTTCTTAAGCTAACTCTTTACCATTTTACATAAATTGACATTGAGTCAACCCTCTTATGCTCTCACCGATTGGTGACAAGAAGCCAAGCAACGCCCAAGGAAGAAATTAGGTGGTTGTTACTGGAGTAATCTTATTGGACCTTGATGAGAGATAGAGATGGGAGCTCCATACTTGGAATATAATTAACAAAATGAATGTAACGTGGCTTGCTTACTTTGTTTATAATATATCCCCAACAACAATTAGGAACAACCATAATGTCATTAGCAATGTTGTCACATGTCATTTCTCAATCCCTTTTATATATGTCAAAATTCTCTAATTCTTTGATTATCATATATACTCAACTTAAACGTTGACAAGAACTGAACTATCAATGTTTCCAATTCAACATTTCAATTTATTCATTATGAACTTGTTTCATTCTCATCACTCTAAAATTATAAATTAATCTACTACTAATTTGACGTTTGATTTGACAACTACTCAATTATAACCGTATATTTCAAACTTTTTTATATTTTCAATACGCATTCTATCATTCTCCTCATTATAATTTTCCCAAATTTGAACAAATAATGAGAATCAAACAAGCTCTATATCATGGATTCTTGTAGTTTTTCGAGATTATTGCTTATTAGTAACGTATACTCTACCATCTCAAACTTCACCATTACTATTCAAATTTAACATGAGGCCCGCGACTAGTGAAGATTCGAGCACATCTATTTTTAAATCTGATTGATTAGCGATTCAAGTAACAAGAGAATAAAAGAAATTCGACATGATTAAAGAGTCATCATATAACTAAGTGATAAAATTTGTTGATTCTCTCATCTACTCTCTATCTACTAAAACGTAACCAAGAATGCCATAAATGCTGGGTACAAGTTTTACTGCGTAACGATAGCTTTTTTGACGTGTAAATTTCAAAACAGACCCCTCGTGAACTTGCTTTATCTTTATATAGATAGAAGATGATGATTATGACATGGAAGTATATAATATTTTACATTCCTTGTATCTCACAACCTCTAAATAGTTCTGTTCTCTCTCTCTCTCTCTCTCTCTCTCTCTCTCTCTCTCTTGTGGGCTGATCATGGCCGTCAATTCATTCGATGAAGAGTGTGATTATCTGTTCAAGGCTGTTCTGATAGGGGATTCAGCAGTTGGGAAATCCAATATTCTTTCAAGATTGGCCAAAAATGAATTCCATTTAGACTCCAAACCAACCATTGGAGTTGAGTTTGCATACAAGAATATTAGGGTTGGTGACAAACTCATCAAAGCTCAGATATGGGACACTGCTGGACAAGAAAGGTAACCCTTAATTCTTCTTTTCTAAATTCATTGATCAGTCCAAAATCTTGTAGCTTTCTATGGGTTCTGGTGTTCGGGATTGGGTAGAACTCGATAGACATGTCCATCTTATTTAGTTTTTCGTCTTTTTTCTCTCGGGTTCGAACCTTCGGGGAACTCAATTTAGTCAAGTAGGAAGTTGGTTGTGTTGATAGTAGTAGACATTTTATGCGATGAGGGTCAATGAAAAGAAGTTGAAATATTTCTATCTATAATGTATTTTTCCACATGATATGTCTCTATATGTTATTTAGTGTTGAAACTATACAATCTTAAAATAGCAAGGCTCTTCCGATCTGAAAATCTGAATTTTCTTTGAAAGTATTCAAGAAAGTTGAAACAACAATGAATTACTATAGGCTAAACAACAAGCTAGTATTTTGTCTTTTGTTACCTTTCCAAACAATTTGAAAGCTGAATCGGCTACTAGAACTACTGGGCTTAGAATAAAAAATAAGTAGGCTTATTCTTCCTTTTTAGCCGATGGTAACTGGTTACCGTGTATGCATTATATATTGTCCAATACTGTGTAAACATAGTAAAAAAAACGGTTAACCAGAAGTTTTTGTTCACTTGAAGCTCAACTAGTACCTGATTATGTCATTTGAGTAACCAAAACAAGAAACTTTTCCTTTTTTTTTTTTTTTTTTTCTGCAGATTTCGCGCCATCACGAGTTCCTACTATCGGGGCGCACTAGGCGCCCTACTCGTCTATGACATAACAAGGAGGGTGACTTTTGAGAACCTAAAAAAGTGGCTACATGAGGTGAGGGAGTTTGGAAGCTCAGACATGGTAATTGTTCTTGTTGGGAACAAATCTGATCTGAGCAATTCAAGAGAAGTCAAGATAGAAGATGGGCAAAGTTTGGCACAATTAGAAGAAATAGCCTTTATGGAAACATCTGCCAAAGAGAATTTGAATGTGGAAGAGGCATTTCATCAGATGGTTGGAAGAATTCATGAAATAAACAGTAAAAAAAGCTTAGAAAACAAGAAAGTGAATGATGAAAAGGTGGATTCAATACTGCAGGGGACAAAAGAAATTATTTTCATTGATGAAGTTTCTGCATCTACACACACTAGTCATTGTTGTTCATATTGACCTAGCTAATTGATGATTTGGTTTTCGGGTTCTTTCGAGCTTTGTTTTTGGGGAGGACAAAAAGTATATATACGTCGATAAACCTATAATTCCAGTGTTCTTTATCGTGTTTCTTAGAATATAATCTTCCTAAAACGCACTACAAAAAGACGCAAAAAGAAAAGTTACTACATTTGTGTCATGGTCGAATTGCTTTACTACACTTTATATATCTAGTTAAGTTACACCGTCAATTAGGTTTATCCTACAAATGGAAAGGGAATGACTTGAATATGATTATGTACAAGTAGAATAAGCTCATAAAGAATCCAATTTATCAGTGGCAATATAGGTTGAGGTTATATTTCCTGAACTTGGTCTATCTGAATCTTGATTCACATAACACGTAGTGGCATGTCAAGTCCTGGTAACTAAAATACACGTGGTTATATTTCCATCGCCTTGTGCTGGCTCTGTCAATTCCTTTGAGTTCCATTTTTGTATAGCATTGCACGTATCGATACGCACATCTCCATGTTACCTAACTTGGCATTAATGTTTTTGGTCTCTTACCAAATTTCACATCCGTTTGTCGACCATCTTAGCGCCTGTCATTTTTTATACGCATGTAACTTCAGTGGTAAGGTAAGGTGCTCTTTCTCTTCAAGGTGATGACCTCTACCTATAACGATGTGCTCTAATGTGCATCTAAAGTTTAGGCAATAGATGGATGATCGAGAATACTCTCAACTACCACATCATAGGCTCTTTTGAAGGTCAGACAACTTAATAAAAAATTGTGTTTGCTTAATAATGATGATAATATAAAAAATCACTGACTATAACAATGTCTACGGTTTATCTCTTTATAAAAACGTTAATTACTATCATTCATCTTTCCTTTGCGGAATTATCCATTGTTATTTTCATCCTTATATATCTCATAGTCGATTTTTGGACTCTAAATCTTACGGTTGGTTGATTGTTTTAAAAAAAAAAAAGTTCTAATAATAATAATAATAAATCCTATATTTCTGTCAGAAATTTTCTGACACCCCAAAAAAAAATTGCTTTATTATTATTTTTTTCTTTATCTTATTCTTTCATTCACCCAAACTTCTCACCGACCAATTACGCAATTTCCATGACTGTCACATTTCCAGCGTCACAGCCATTTCTTGAATCAACACGTCATAATTAACCGTCACAAGCTGGTGAACTTAGCCTTCAATATTCCCCATTTTCTTCTTCGTTTCTCCTCCCTCTCCTCACTCTGTAACTGATAATGAGAGAAATTAATACAATCAAAACTTGCCGCGACTGAACTGAGTCAAGCACTCATTTTACAAACTGGATCCGAAGGCGGGGGAATTCTATACCAGAAATCCAACGGTTCCATGGCTAATTGGATCTCGTCCAAGCTCAAAGCCGCTGAAAATCTCCTTCAACAGGCAATTATCTTTCTTTGTTGCTCTGCTTCTCCAAAGATTTACCATTGATGGAATTTTTCGTTCTTTTCTTTTTTTTTCTTTGGTTTCTTGAGTGATGATGGTGTATGTTTGGTAGTAGTTTTGTTCTGTTAGTTCCTGCATTGTCAATAAATATGCATTAAAATTTGGATTGTGTGTGAAATTTGTGAATTTTTTATTTGGGTGGTTCAGATCGATCAGCATGCTGCAGAATCGCTGGGTAAGAATGAAAAGCCGCGATCTGATGAACAATTAGGTCTTGAAACATCACGGGGAAAGGGGGAAAGTAGGTCATTGATTAAGGAGCAGCTCAAGAAGAAAGTGCCAGAAAATGTTGGTGAGAAATATAATTTGAAGGCAATTAGTCGCAGTGATAGCAATACTAAACGGGACAGTGATGCTGTGTTATCAGGGAGTGAAGTCGGCATATCAGGGAGTTTGAAGGCTAAGCCAAATACAAGTAGCGGCCTTACTGATAGTGATTGGACCGAATTATTGAGTGTGCCTAATAAAATTGTCACATCGGGGGGTGTGAGTGAAAATCAGAGTGGCAATAGAGCATTGGGGATCAGAGGTTTGAAGAACGATGGTAAGAAACAAGGGAAACCGTGGTTGAAGGGTTTGGAGGTTAAAAGGACTGAGAAGGCCCGCCATAATGGTGGTTTGAAGGGTTCCCGAAAACTGAACGCTGATATGGGGAGTGGGGGTGGTAGTTCGGATAGTGGGAGGACAAGTGACATTGGAGATGTGATGCCAAGAACTTCAATTACAGCATTGCAAAGTGATGGAGGTGAATCAGATCAAAAGGATATGAGCAATGCATTCGTGCCTGGTAATAAGAATCAGGAAAATTTAGTAACAAATGAGGTGAATGGCATTGGAGATGGAGAGAAGTTACATTCTATCAATAGTTTGACAAATGAAGATCGTCCCACCGATGTGGTGCCAGCTTCTCTCGAAAGGAAATTGGATATGAAGTTCCGGTCGAAGGATGGCAACAGGTTTAAGAGTGGAATGCCCAAGAACTATAAACAGAAGGTGGCTTCTAGTAGTTCAAGTTCTGTGAAGAAGGGTTCTTCTTCCCCAAGTGAGGGAGAGTCTGATTCTGAGACAGATTCAACTTCATCTTCTGATTCAGAGAGAGAAAGACAGAGGGAAGAAAGAATAAAGAGAAGGCAGCAGATTCTGGCAGAAAGAGCAGCTGCCAAAGCAGTTGACGCTATCAAAGATCACGAGAATTTGGTTGCTAAATTGGAAGGAGAGAAACAGAGCTTAGAGAAAATACTTGAAGAGCGGGCAAAACAACAAGTACAAGAGGTAAGTGCTTCTGGGTATTCAATGTCATTTTCATGTACTAATATTGAAAACATTTTTACTTGATTGGTAATGTTTCTCTGAGACCGTGTCTTCTTTGATGTACTCTGGTATCTCTATCCAATTTCCAAACTACTTTTTTTGAATAAACAACTGGTTGATATTTATGGCTAAGTGTTAAATTTGCCCCATTTGTGACATACCTGCATGATTGAAAAAAGGATAAGAATTAAAAAAGAATAACATTGATCATGCCGTAGTACATGAGTTCTTTGTCTTGTTGGGTTTGTGAGCTTATTCCACAAACTCAATTGGTAGGTTATTAAAAATTTTGACTTTGACCCGGACAAATCACTTTTCGTTGGTTAGTGAAATTTCAAAATTCTGTTGTTCAGATACAGTTGGTTTAACATGACATGAACTGCAGTGCAGGCATATCTCTGTTAGCTTTTACCACATTTAAGGCCAGCAGAGCACCTTGTGTTAAAAAGTTTCTGAACTGCACCAGTTAATGATTCATTGAATGATTAACAAATTTTTCTGAAATGAACCAGTTAATGATTAATTGAATGGATTTTATTTATTTATTGATTAATTGATTGGATAAATGTCCCAAAGTTATTCCAACTTTCTCAATATGACTAAGCTGTTATTTTGGTCACTGTGGATAAGTATTTAACTCCTACTATCCTCTTCGATGGTCCCATAATTCCCCTGATCCGATACATAGTCATCCCTTGATTTTCTGATCCCCCCATGTCTCATGGTTTTATCACTAGTTCTATTTTGGTTATATAATCTGTGGACTGTTAAATGTTTTTCTGCCAATCAGGTCATTAATTTCATTAAAAAGTAACATAATTTTCATATGTCCCCTGATTTGCTGGTGTTAGCTTGTGGATATTATTGTACGTGCTATGTATCTCTTGAGATTGACATTGGGTTTTGAGTTGTCTGAACCTCAAAGTTTATATTTTTCTTTGAGTCATAGAGAAATAGTTGGTACATGTCGATCCTATAGATTGTGTGAATGAAAGTGGGTTGGCCCATATCTATTCTGAAACAAAAACAGAAATCAATAGGGTATGGGTGATGACTTGAGTTATATTTGATTTTCATTATGCTTTTCAGTTTATAATATTACCTGCCAATGATTTTACAGTTACTCTATTACAGGCACACATTTCGAACGCCCATAAAATCTTCATAACTCATTCTACCTCATTATAATTTCCCCATTATAATGAGAAACATACCCCCTTTATGTAAATTTAGCCAATGTGTGAAGAGTACTTGCATTATTTTTGTCAGGGTATTGTATATATCTAGATAAAACCAAACAAGGACATTGAAGTGCATATTTAGATGTAGAACAAAAATATTTTCGTGCAATATCAAGTGAACCGTGAGGGTACTCTTGATATTACATGATACAGAGACAGAAGCCGATCTCTCTCTCAAAAAAGCTTAATTTCTCCTATCTTTTCGAATATTCCATTTTTTTTTTACAAGAGTATTATAGATAATGCGACAGTAGTGTGTCTTACTAAATCATGTAGGACCTAATTTTGCTATATATAAGTCTTAATCACTCATTAAACCCTTTTTCTCTTTGTCTTGTGCTTTTAACACCGACAATAGGTATTATTCTTCAATACACGTTCTTTTTTTTTTTTTTTAATCTTCCCTGTTGATTCTTTCATTTGTTGAATGAATTTACTTCCTCGGTTGTTACAATATCGCTTTGGCTTTCTAACAAATTCCACAAGTTACTTATTTTGTAACTTTTCAGGCCTCAGAATTGCAGACAACAACGATGGAGACTATGGAGGCTGTCGATTTAGAGAAGCAGAAACATAATTATACTCGAATGGAAGCACTCGCAAGATTGTCAAAACTCGAGGTTGTGCTGTTATTTCATTTACATGAATTTTATCTTTCTATAGTCAGTGTATTATCAGTTTTTTAATTATTATCTTATTGATTCTTGTTGTTATTACTCCAAATAACATTTTGTTTTTCTTCCTCTCATGCTTACTATATTTTGTAGACCACGAATGCTGATCTTGCTAGGTCTCTTGCTGCTGCACAGAAAAATCTTGAAGTAGAGGTACTGGAAACCCTCTTTAGTTGGTTTTTTTTCACTTACCCTCTGTTGTTCTTCAACCCCCCACCCCCCCCACCCCAAAAAAAAAAACACCTTTTTTAGTTTTCAAAATATTGTTGAGTACCTAGGTAGAACTCTA